>BGNK01001980.1:25062-89740 GCA_003297005.1 Symbiodinium sp. clade A Y106
TGCACAAGGTCCTTGCATGAGCAGTCGGCCTAACATTGAGGTTGAAGAGTTGCGCCGCAAGATCTTCGATCTTGAAGTCCTCGTGCATTCGTTGCAAGACCGCATCGAGGTTCTGGAGGGTGAGAAGATCTCAGACAGCTTTAACTTGGGCAGAGGAGAGAACGACTCTAGATCGGCGTCGGCTCGAGCTTCTCTTGCTGCCTCGCCGGGAAAGGTCGATCAGTTAGGTTCTCGAGCCAGCTGCGAGGGACCTTCCTGGGCGGAGAGAGAGGATATAGCTCAGGGCATCGGCCAGTTCATCAAAAGGGCTCTACAGGGCGATTATCGAGGTGGCTCGGGCCGTGATCGGCTAAAGCTTGCGTCTAAGTACTATCTCATCTTCCGAGATCGGGACGGCTTGACCTCTTTGAGGCCGGTTAGGATCGAGACCAGCTTCAAGGCAGTGAAGGACTGTTGCTTCGCTAAGAGCAAGGTTGCTGATCAATCGGTTTTTGTGGGAGTTCCCAGCTTGCGAGAAGCGCGAATTGTGGTTAGTGAGGCCGACGGCATTCTACCACCCGGCTTCTCGGAGCTATGAGCGGTGCGCTCGGCAGTGAAGGAAGTGGTGGAGCTGACGAAGCTGACGGAGAAGCTGTGCAGCTCCAAGATTTTGCTATCCAGATCGGGGAAGAGCTTCGTCTGGATTATCCAATCGGAGTTTTGGCTGTGGGTGACGGATCGGACTCCCTGGCCGCGGCCTTGGTAGGAATTTCTTTGGAGGGTCCCCTCTTCTGCTTCCCAGGACCAGCTTGGCATCGGAAAGCGACTAATCGCTTGTTACCCCCCGGATCTTTCCGTAAGCCCGTGAAGTTCGCCGTGGCGGCATGCGAGGGGGAGGAAATGCAGGTGAAGGCCGGAGATCAAACTATCGTAGTGTGGTTGGGCTACCTGACCGAGTCATTGGCCGAGGAAGTCGACTTCAGCGAGACTCACCAGGCTACAGTGGGCTTCGGCACGGCCGAAAATCCAAAACTCCTCCCCTTCGCGGCGGCTCTGGTGACAGCGGCCGAGGACAAGTTCAATTACAAGTCCGCCGAGTCTGGCGCTCCCGACCAGGGAGCGCCTCCGGTCCAAAAGGAACCCCAGGCATCCCGCTTAGATCTCTTGGAAAGGGGTTTTTACAGGTTCAAGCTACGCTGGAGAAACTTCTTCAGCAGCAGGGGCCTCCGATGAGTTCCTTGGCCGCAGTTCCGAAGGTGAAGGCTTCGACCGCGGTCGCCGGCGAGGACCTTCTGAAAGGGCTGGACCCGGGCGTGGTGGCTTCTGCCCAGGCGTCGGGTGTCAGCACTCAAAGCCTGGCAGAGATGGCAAAGGTGCTCGCGGGGGGTCCGGGCAAGCTCGAGGATTTGCCTCGGGGACGGATCAAGAAGTCTTGCAAGGGCGCCCTATCCGAGGAATCATCCGGCGAGTCTGGAGAGGAGGAGACGCCCGCCGAACCGTCAGCTCAGATGGCTTTGGCTGTGACCCAAAGAATCCTTTGGAGCAGCTGCTGGACGGCGTAGTGTCCTCAGGGGCGTCAGGGGAAGCCAGCATCGGTGCTGGCCGAAAGGGGGCTGCGGCCCTAAAGGCCTTGAAGAAAGCTGTCAGCGAGAACCCGGCGTACCTGTACAAGACGATCGAGCACAACCTTCGGGAGGACTTCGAAGGGCGCACTCTTGGGCCAGGTGCCGGAGACGGGAGCGGCGGCTGCTCGATAAGAGGTTGGCTCGAGCATCGGAGCAAAATCAACCAGTACGGGACGACCAGATGGTCTTGGATACTGGGAGGCATATGGCAGAGCCTCATAGACGGAAAAGTCGAGGAGGCGAGGGCGCGATGCGCTCTCGGCGTAGCGGCTGCCGATCAGAGTGCCATCGACAACTCGTGGATCATTGCGCAGACTGCGCTGCTCGAGGCCACCCCACCTTTCGGGGCATTCTCCCAGCACAAGCCCCCCACTGCAACAGAGCTGCGTCACAGCGCTTTGCTCGACAGCCGCTGGGTGGAGGTCTACCTGAACCATATCAAGGACCTGGATGCTTTTCAAGAAGCGCGGAAGCGGTTGAGCTACAAGCAGCAGGGGGGCGGGGATGGCGAGACAAAGGGGGGCAAGGGCTCTTGGCAGACAGACGAAAAGATCGAGAAGCCCGGCAAGGGCGACAAGACCGAGAGACCGGGCCGCAAAGGGAAGGACAAAGGAACCGGAAAGGGGGCGGCGGCCCCAGCCAACGATGCCTGAAGGGTGAGCGCAACGGAGGCCAGGCTGGGGTCGGAGCCGGGCCCTCCTTCGTTACGGGAGCTGCTGAAGCGCATGGTCCCTCTCATAGCCGACCGCATGCACCACAAATTCGAGTTCCTGGAGCCCGGGCATCGACTTTCAGTGGGAAGGACTTTTTCAATTCGTTCTTCAGACAGTTGCTGAGGGTCGATTGCGGCTTTGGGTTTTTCGCGCGCTCCATGGCGAGCCACAGTTATGCAGATTCTTGCACTACCTCCTCGTGGTCTGCAGGCTTTCCTATGCCCTTGCCGTACGTAGAGGTGATGAAGAGCGAGACCAGCAGCCTCACCGATGAGAATCTTTTAGCGATTAAGCGGGGAGTGAATGCAGTCGTTTTGGCTCTGAATTATCTCCACCTCGGTCGGCCTCGGCGTGCTCCTGTCTCGATACGGTTGGGAGCGAGGCTGAGCCGCGGGCAGTGGGAAGCCGTGCATCGTATTCAGGCTTTTGTCGAGGGGTGGAGTTTAGCAGACTCTATAGGACCGGAAGAGATGGGCAGAAATGCCGGAAAGGTAGAAAGCATTGAAGACATGATCCATGCCATCGAAGCCAGAGCTAAAGAGTTTGGTTTGGCCGATGTGGGCTACATGAGCTCTAGAAGCACCGCCCGCGCCGAGTCCGAGGGACCGACCAATGCAGCAGGAGAAGTAGTGGGAAGGTCTGATCATGAGGGTTACGCCGCGTTCAAGCCCATCGAACCCGAGAGATTGGCATTTCACGGTTCACCTTCTTTTGATCCTAGGCCCTACTTGGATCCTGTCACTCGGGCGATCTTCGAAGACCCCGTGCAGTTTGCAATTCAGCCCGAGGAGTACCCTGGAAATCTCCCTAGAGTTCGAGTGCATTGCTCCTATGACAAGAAGATCCAACTGTTCAATCTCCTTGATGCATCCCGTAGACTCCGTCTGGTGCCTCCTGAGGATGTCAATCCCAAGCTATGTGCTGGATTATTCAGCGTCGTGAAATCGAGCAAGAAAGACAGGCTCATATTAGACGCTCGTCCTCGGAATTGCCTAGAACTGCCAGTGGAGCGATGGATCGGCGCTCTGGCAGGTGGTGAGGCTCTGTGCAATATCGTAGTGCCTGAAGGTTATGACTTGAAGAGCTCTTCGAATGACCTACGCGATTTCTATTACTATTTCTCGGTATCCGATGCCAGGTGTCGGAGGAACGTGCTTTGCGGCGCAGTGGAGACCTCAGATGTCAAGCACCTAGCATGCTTCGAGGAGTCGCTGCTAGGCTATCCGAAGCTTTACGGAGCTCTTAACAGCCTCGCGATGGGAGACCTTCAGGCAGTCGCTATAGCACAAACTTGCCACCTTGGCATGGCATTCCAGCATAGAGTTGTTGAAGAGAGCCAGCTCGTCACGGGGCGAGGCCCCATCCCTCGAGGTCCAGACTACTTCGGAGTCATCATCGACGATTTTGTGGGGATCTCCGCCGTGGCCTCAGGAGATGCGAAGCCGTCAAGGGGAGCGAGGAAGTCGGATGAAATTGAAGACGTGTACAGGAAAGAGGGGCTCCAGCCAAACGAAGACAAGGTCGAGAGAGACTGTGAAATCGGGCAGTTCTGGGGAGTTCATCTGGATGGCCGCCTCGGGATCCTTAGAGGTTCTATGAAGCGAGCGATTCCGCTGGCGGGGATTGCGGTGAAGGTGGCCAGGCTCGGATACTGCACCGTGGAGCTCGCTCAAATCCTCACTGGCTCGTTCATTTCCTTGCTTCTGTATCGGCGGAGGTTCCTGTGCATTCTTGACGCGCTTTTTCAGATCAGCCGTGGCCGGAGTCCAAGGGATGTGGTGAAGTTGAATGGGAAATGCAGGAGCGAGCTTTTGCTGCTTGCGGCCATCCTCCCAGTTGCATGCACTAACCTCCGAGCTCAAGTATCTCCAAGGATCACGGCTACCGATGCATCTCAGTGGGGTGAGGCGGCATGCTCAGCGTCTGTCCCGCAGTCAATTGCCACTGAAGTGCATCGTTTGGTCCTACGCAAGCCGGTGTGGGCAAAGCTTTTGCCTCCAGGCAAGGCCTGGGAACGGGTTCATGGACGGCTCCCGCCTCAAGATGAGCTTCCTGGTGAGCGAGAGGAGTTCGTTTCGAATCCTTTGTGGGAGATTCTTGCCGAGTCTCTCGACTACCGGCTGCTCTACAGTCGTCAAGCGCCGCGGCCTCGCCACATAAACATTGGCGAGCTTAGGGGCATGTTGCGCGCCGAAAAGATCCTGGGCAGGCGTAGCCCCAGCAGACGAGAGATCTACGGCATGGATTCGCAGGTGGCTTTGGGTTGTGTCATAAAGGGAAGGAGTTCGTCCCAATCCTTAAACAAGGAGCTCGAGCTATCCCTCGCCGACATGATCGCTTTCGATGTGTATGCAGAGGGCATCTATTTCGAGACCTCTAGGAACCGGGCCGATGCTCCCACGCGGGGCAGGGATATACCTCGCCCCTCGCGTCAGGAGCCAAAGTGGTGGGGCCCGCTGGCCTGCGGCTCCTACGAGCTCTTCGACGAGTGGCGAGCCGAGTTCGGGTTAGATGACCATTCTATGCGAAATTTGCCTCCTCTCGAAGAGTTGGGTTATGAGCGGACCGCAGCCCCTGCGCTTGCTCCTCAACCGCTTTGCCCTACCGATGAAGGTCTTGCGAGCGCCGCTGGAGTCGAGCGGGTGATCTCCGTCAGTCCCTCGGAGAAGAGGCTCAATGACCATTGGGAGTCGGTGAAGGCTGCACTGGGTTCTTTCAAAACCTCTCAGGTGGTGCGCCAACCCGGATTGGCATGGCCCCCAGACGCTAAAGGCTATCTGGATCTGTATTCGGGTACTCGAGGGGTTGCAAGAGCTTTAGTGAAGAAAGGCGCAGCTTGGTGTCTTTGCTTCGACATTAAGGATGGGCCAGATCAGGACTTGGAGTGTCTCGAGCTTCGATCCAGGATCGAATGGCTCATCCGAGCAGGTGCATTTGTCGGCCTGGGGGCCGGTCCAGATTGCTCTAGCTTTTCCATTGCCGTTACACCACCCGTGAGGAGTGACTCTGCCCCCTACGGCAAAGCTGGAGTCACCGAGAGCATGAAAGAAAAGCTACGCAGGGGCAATGATCACGGCCTCTGGGTTCTTCACCTTTGTCGACTCGCCTGTGATCGTGGACTTGGTTTTTGGGTGGAAAATCCTGCGAGCTCATGGCTGTTTAAGCTCCCAGAGTGGAAAGCCTGGGTCGAGGACACTGCGGGTGTCGGGGCCTGGGTGGTAGATTACTGCCGTTACAATGCTCCGTGGCGCAAGCGGTCACGATTCCTTAGCAATCTCAGCATAAAAGACTCCTGTACCCTGTGCACTCAAGATCACTGTCATCAGCGATTGCGGGGACGATCGTCGCTTCATAAACAGGCCTGGACTCGCATTGCCCAAACTTATCCCAAAGGCGTCGCCGCTGCCGTTGCTGATTCTTTGCTGGCCTTTTGCAGTACTACTCGTGCTCTTAGCACACACGCATGCGCTCGGCAGACTTCCCGAAGGATCGGCGAAGCCACAAACCCAGGGCCCGCTCGCCAACGGGTCCCCAGGTTGGGTGCTTTGGAGGCTGTACCGTTGGTGCAAGCCAGCACAGAGCGGCTCCAAGAGCGAGTCTGGGCTGGGTTCAAAGAATGGCTCTCCGCTCATGTGTCCGACTCTGTCAGCGAGGATGTTTTTCGTCTTCCTGCTTTGGTCGCTCTGTTTCTTAAGGAGTATGGTTCCTATTTGTATTCGGCGGGCGAGCCTATCCACTTGTTTCGACATCTGCTTGCTCTGGCCCCGCGCCAAGTCGTGGGCTTGAAACCTTACATGACGGTCTGCTGGGACCATTTGAGCCGATGGGAACGCGTTGAGCCCACAGAGCATCGGGTGCCGGTGCCCACCGCTGTCGTTCAAGCGATCATGTGTGTGGCTATCCTTTGGGGATGGATGCGCTTCGCCGCCAGTGTCGGAGTCATCTTCTACGGCATCACTCGTCCCGGCGAGGTACTGAAAGCCACCCGAGCCCTGCTGATTCTTCCCCGGGACCTCTTGCTTGATGCAGCAACCGAGTGTTATTTGAAAATCCCCGAGCCTAAGGGCCGTCGGGGCAGCAAGGGCCGTATGCAGCACGCCAGCATACGGGACTCGGCAGTGATCCGCTTCCTCGATGTTGTCTTCGGGGGCTTACTCGAGTCCGAGCCCCTGTTCCCAGCTTCAGCCTCCAGCTTCCGACGTCGCTGGGATCGCGTTTTACGCGCGCTCCTCGTGCCGGGTAGCGCCAATCTGACTCCCGGCGGGTTTGGGGGCGGCGGCGCAGTCCATGCTTTTCGAGGGGGTGAACCCCTGCCTCACCTTCTGTGGAGGATGCGGTTGAAGCACTTGGTGACGCTCGAGTCCTATTTGCAGGAGGTCGTTGCATTGAAGGTGCTGCCCACGTTGCATGCGGAAGCAAGAAATCGCGTATCTGCTGCTTCAGCTCTCTTTCCTGTCGTCCTTAGAGCAGCGGGTTGTCCCTGAGGGGCCTTTGTATAGCTTGTCAGGTCACCTCCTCTTTTCACTCAGGGCTCCCTCCATAGATGGATAGTCGACTGCGCAGTCCTGCTCTCCATTTCGCAGCTTGCATCAGCAGCACTTTTTGAGCCTGAGGCTCTTTCTTACGGTGCTTGCGTGCTGCTTGTTTGCTGCGCTCCGGATAGAGAAACTTTACGTTGTGGCACTCGCTTGGAGCAAAAGTGCCCTTTGAGACGGTGNTTACGGTGCTTGCGTGCTGCTTGTTTGCTGCGCTCCGGATAGAGAAACTTTACGTTGTGGCACTCGCTTGGAGCAAAAGTGCCCTTTGAGACGGTGGGAGCCTCAGCGAGTGTTCATGTTAATCATGAACGCGAAGCTGCGCGGATACCGCAGCTTTCGGGGCCCGCCCTCCCGCCCGGATAGTCGACTGCGCAGTCCTGCTCTCCATTTCGCAGCTTGCATCAGCAGCGCTTTTTGAGCCTGAGGCTCTTTCTTACGGTGCTTGCGTGCTGCTTGTTTGCTGCGCTCCGGATAGAGAAACTTTACGTTGTGGCACTCGCTTGGAGCAAAAGTGCCCTTTGAGACGGTGNTTACGGTGCTTGCGTGCTGCTTGTTTGCTGCGCTCCGGATAGAGAAACTTTACGTTGTGGCACTCGCTTGGAGCAAAAGTGCCCTTTGAGACGGTGGGAGCCTCAGCGAGTGTTCATGTGCATATGCGTGCGAGTGTGCGTGTGTATGTGCATGTGTATTTGTATGTGTATGTATCTGTGTATGTGTCTGAGTATTTGTATGTGCATGTCAACTTATATGTACATGTATATGTATATGTATATGTATATGTATGTGTATATGTATTTCGTATATTGTATAGTGTATATTGTTTTTTTGTGTTGTATATTGTATATTGTATATGTATGCGTATATGTTGAAGATGGGGGCTTACAATTCATAAGATGATATTCCTCATCAGATTCGTCAAAGGCTCCAGAACTCCCTCATCCATGCCATTATACGATCATCACTGATGCGTCACCTCAACCCTTAAGCCCCAATCTTCAACAGGTTATGAATCCAAGCGTGCCCAACGTACTCCTAAGTCCTTCTCCTTCACATGCAGCAGCTCCGCAGCAGCAGCAGCAGTCATCATTGACCGCAGTGCAGGCCACAAGAATGCATGTGGACGAAACATGACGAAACTAGTGTATCTTGGCAATCCATAACACAGCTGTCATTACCCTTGGACCAGCTTCGCGCTTTGCAAGCATCGGTCACATTGGATCAAAGTGTGTTGGAGGATGTACAAGCTGTGCTAGTATTGTTTTCGCGCATTCAACATCGCACCAACATGTTGGGAGACGTGCTGCGTAGTGTTGGAGGTGCCACCCACAAGCTTAAGAAGGCTGTATTGCCCTTGAGAGTTAGGTGGCCCAGATTAAAACAGTGTTGATGGAACAGAGAGATGTCTCACAGAGAGCGCATCAACAACATCTTCACGAAATTCAGGAAATGAGGCAGTGCAACCAGGAGTACCCAGGGAATATCAGGTCCTTGCAGAGGAGTGTTCTTGATATGCATGACCAACCCGATTCCGACATCCACACTGTCCAGGAGCGCTTGGAGCAAGTCCAGGCGGAGCAAACCCGACAGCAGGCCGATGCGCTGGACGCAAATCTCGAGCAGGAGGCCATGTTGTCTGCAAAGCTGGAGTCCTTAGAGGCAAGGGTTCATCAGCCAGAGGAGAGCAACCTCGTGTTGAGAAAGGCACTCGGGGATCAGAAAGTGTGCGCGAATGGGCAAGAGACCTTGAATGCGTCACAGCTTCAGGGGACGCCTTGAAGGCTGAGGTGGAGGGAATGTGGAGCGAGTGGTTGAACGTTTTGATGCTTTTGAATCTGCGAAAGGGTATTGGCGGGAACACCCGCCAGGTCTCCAGACACAGCCGTCAGGACACAACTCACATGCATATCAAATGTCACCCGATGGCGGTAATGCCCAGCGACCCAGCAGAAGCTGCTGTAGATGATCCGTGGATGGCCTGGCATCAGGGGCCTAGTGCGCAGTTGCCTGTCATTACGGAGCCACCACTTGCACCTCATTGGCGCAAGACAGAAGAGACTGCAAGGGAGGATGAATCACGTGAGCCGCGAGAGATCCCACGAAGTCGGTGGAAAATTCTGCCAGAAGTGTTCTGCCAGAAGGGTTTGATATGCCCAAGGGTCAACCGTTAAAAGTAGGCTTAGCATCTGCAGCGTGGACGAGGCAGGTCTTAGCCGTTGCAGAAACGATAGATGGGGACTTCGCGGTTTGCCTGGGAGATATCTTTTTGGTTGCTGAAGAAAGGCAAGCCAAACGAATGCGTGGGGAGGATCCAGGTCCTTTGCCTGAGATCCCAAAGCGAAGCATGGAGTGGGAGAATCGTGTCGTGGTTACTCTGCTGCGTGTGCTTCCGGGACAAATCAAGAATCATGGTCTCGATCAGGTTGCTCAGGCGAGGATCCGCGGGATTGAATTGATGGAAGAAGTCTCTATAGACTCTAGTGTCCTTCAACCAGGAGGCCCCGAGGAGTAAGTTCCGTCATCAAGCTCATTCGTGCATTGGAGCCCGTCAACACTGCAAAGGAAGCCAATGAAGTGCTCCGTAGATGGAGGCTTGCCCGCCAGAGAGATCTGGCACTTCGGTTACCTGCCGCTGATCCCTCCGAGGAATTGCGAAGCATCAGCAATCTTGTGAAGCCACTTGAGCGCAAACATGACAGTCTGCGTCTCCTGCGGATTCAGCCAGCAGTGACTCAGGCCACCACTACAGGCGTAGAGTTGGTTCTTGAATGCACTGGCGCTGAGCTTAGAACGTTGGCTGCCGATGAGCATGTAAAGATCAATAAGAGGGCAGTGGTAGATGACGTGCAAGTAGCTGCATTCAACGCGAAGGGAAGGGTAAAGGGAAAGGGCAAGACCGATAAGAAAAATCAAGTTTGTCCATTCCTCGCTAAGCCAGGGGGTTGTACCTTCGGGGAGAACGCAAACCCAGACGCGAGACCCAAAGAGGGAGCCAAACAAAACGAAACGCGTCTTTCACAAGCGTCAGAGCGGGTGTCACCTTGGTGATGCTTGTCCGTATGTGCATGAGGGCCCGTCCGGAGCCAACAAAACCGAAGGTTCGAAGGCACTGGTAGGTGCATGACAGGACGGTGCCAATCAGCAAGCAAAGGCCAAGGCACCGGCGAGTCGGCTATTTCTGCAGCCTGTATGATGCGTGGAGAAGGCCATCGCAATCCGAGTGAGAATGCCTCTGAGGGGGCAGCCGAGGCATTAGCGGAGTTATCATCTGTGTCGTCAGATCATAGTCTGCTGCACTCATGAGATTCCACACCATCTGCGGGAGACTCCGATGTGCAGGGTTCGGACATAGATGAACTGGCCAGTGAGCTTGATTTAGCCGCTCGACTTGATGCTCCAGCATCGTTTCATGTTTTGGAAGAGTCCATAAGAAACGCGGGACAACACCCACAATCACACACATTTTACTTGATCCTTGGTGAAGACGAGCATGTGAGGTGGAGGCAGCCAGGAATGGTGAGTAGCCGCGCTAGAAGAGCATTTCAGTTTGTCAACACACCATACAATGTCGCACGTGCTATCCGACATGCTGTGGACACTGAAGAACATGGCTTTCCAATCGAGAATCTTGATATTTAGAACGCACAGAGCATTGTGAGGATAGATCAAGCGTATGTCACCGGGGTGGGGCGCATTGCGTGCGAAGCCTGGATTGCTTGGTGCGTGGATGTCGAAACCGGGAATAAAGTCTTCATGGCAGTAGTCCTCGGCATACATGACCTGGTGATTCGTGAATCCCTGGTACCTGACCGTGCAGTTGCAAGTCAAGCTAGAACTAGTACGAGTGATGATGAGGATACGGTCCACCAGGATTCCGGTGCCGATGAAATCGTCATGACGAGAGAGCGTTTTCCTTCAGATCTAGTAAACTTGACCTTGCGTTGGCCAACGGTGATGTGGTATAGGCGCGGCGGGTGCTGGCGGTGAAGTAATTGTTCAGGGTCCTGACAACCACAACAGCCTTTGTGGAATCCATCGGCTTCTTCGGGATGGGTGTAGGTTCAGCACGCCATTGAGGAGGAGATGCAGGCTGGTTTGGAACAGGCCTCCGGAATCACGATGACGAATGATGTCTTCAGACCGGCACCGAGGCTCAGATCCAGAAGTGGGTGGATGCAGCCAAGGAGGAGCTGTGCAACGGACAAATTGCAGGTGTGGACATAGAGCTCATGGAGCACCTTGCGCCAGGATTTGAGTTTGAGTGACACCGACGAGCTCCCAGAGATCATACCTTCGAAACTTGTGAATGTGCGTATACCGTCGTCATGGAGAAAAACATCAAGAAGAGCGTGGAGTCAGCGAAGCAGCATGTGGAGCTAAATTCTTGGAAGGCTCGTGTTAGGATTGTTGGGTGTGGAAACTTCGAGGACCCATCGGCGCACACAAAGGAAGAATACGCATCCTGCAACATCCGATGTGAAGGCTTACGCTTGATGTTCTCAGCTCGCGCAAACAATCCCGCATGGAGGATTAATCTTTGGTATAGGTTTCGCATTTCTGTATGCGAAGCTTTGCAGGGAAAAGGCCATCGTGGTGCAACCGGCACCAGTCCTGATATCCTTAGGGTTGGTTCAAGTTGGTTCCTGAGGGAACCTTATGGATTTTGAGTCGAGCATTATACGGACTCAGACAGTCTCCCGTGGATGTGGAAGCGCACTGGGATGAAGCGATCACAAATCTCATTCTTGATCCGTCGAGGGACGTTGAGCATGGTGTCATGGTGTTTGAACCCATTCCTGCGTGCAAGAGCCTGCGGAGAATTCTTGAGAGAGATACTGGAGTGTTGCTGGGTATAGCCACATATGTAGACGATGGGTGGGTGATTGGAGACGCCGAAACTTGCGAAGAACCGTCATTGAAATGAAATCATTGTGGAAGGTCAAGCTACCAGGCGTCCTACAACATCCAAGCATGCCAGGAGAGGCATGACATGACATGCCCTATCATATCTTCTTTGGTGTATCTTGGACGTCAAATTCAAAGGCTTATATGGATGGCACAGTACAGGTCTCACAGCGTAAGTCGATCCTTCAATCGTTGGCTTCACGAGGCTATGTGCACATGAACGGCACAAAAATTCTTCCAGATCCATGTGAGGGAACACTACCACCGGAGACACGCGATGAGCAGTACAAAAGGCGGGTCAAACCGGGACAAAGCGAAGTGGGGTCCTTGATGTGGGTTGGACTCCACACTTGCCCAGATATCCTGTCAACGGTAGGGTCGGCAGCGTGCATGTTGGTGAACAACACAACTGTAACGCTGAGGCTAACCAAAGGGCTATGGCTATGGCGTTTTCTCAGACACACAGTGAACCGCTGCATGCAGTACAAGCCGCTGACGACTGACGCCGAAATCCACATCCACGCCGATGCCAGCTATGCCAATCAAGAACTGGAGTCACTGTTCCATAGGTGATGGCCCTGACGCGCACATCATCGCTTAGCTTTCAACGTGGCAGGCAGCGTGGAGTGCAACAGAGGCCGAGCTGGAGGGTATGGCGAGTGGGCTTCAAGAGGGCTGGCATGTGCAGTTATTGTTGGAGCAGATGTTGGACAGATCAATCAACGGCACTTTGCATGGCGACAACAGCGGTGCGATCACGCTTGGCACCGGGAATACTTTTTCTGAGTTGTTCATGCGAACCCGGCATGTTGCCATTAGGACCAGCTGGATTCGGGATACTGTGGTTCATGAGGGAATCGATGTCGTGCATACCGGAACGAATGAGAGCAAAGGCGACATTCTCACGAAGAGCTCGAGTTACCGAAAGTTGAGAAGTGCATGCGAGTTGCTGGGCCTGGGGGCCTGGAGTTAGAAATGCTTTTTGACAGGCGTGTGGAAAGCCCACTGATTAGTACTATCGCCTCGTTGTGCTGTCATTTTCACGTGCGTATGCTGAGGAGGAGTGTTGTTGCGCAGTTCCGAACAGGATGACACGCGCAAATCAGGCAGTGGCATCCAAGCATGGCCCCTGCGCAGGATGACACTAAGTTCACGTGATATCGTGGCTCAAGCACATATGAAGGGCAGAGCGAAGTGCGAAAGGTTCGTTGTGAATTGTCCTTGTACATCAGATGCAGATCAGGGTTTGAGTGTGTGCGTGTGTGTGTGTGTGTCGTGAGCCTGGAGTCCGATACTCCTCATCAGATTCGTCGAAGGCTCCAGAACTCCCTTCATCCAAGCCATTACTCGATCATCACTGATGCTTCACCTCAACCCTTAAGCCCCAATCTTCGACAGTATATGTATATGTATATGTATATGTATATGTATATGTATACGTATATGTATGTGTATGTGTATGTGTACATGTACAGTTATATGTATATGCAGTATATGCAGAAGATGTATATGATGTGTATGTATGAGATGGATGTGTTCATGGCAAATGTGTATATGGTGTATTCGTATACCATAAGAATATGTGTATGTATATGAACATGTATATTGTTATGTGCATGTATGTGAAAATGCACGTACATGCATGTGGACATGTGTGTGTGTTTGCATGTGAGGTTATGAATGTGAATATGTGCATGTGTATGTATACGCATATGTATGTTTGGATGAATGTGTCCGTGTGGGTCTAGGTCTAGGTATATGTGCATGCGTATGTGTAGGTATGCGTGGATGTACGTATGTATGTATGTATGCATGTATGTATGTATGTGTGAATGTATGTATGTATGTATTTCTGTATTTATGTATGTATGTGTACATACATTACATACGCACGGATGCACTGTTGTTCCATCGGTATATGCTTTCATTCACACATGCATGCAAGCATATCCACACATGTAATGTACATGTATTCGTGCGTATGCACATGCGTGAATGCATACATACGTACATGCATGCATGCATGCCGGTGCCATCCATCCAGGACCAGCCATTCATCCATGCCTCCATCTCTCCATCCTTCTGTACATACATGCATACGCGTATATACATTCAAACACATGCATGCATACATACATTCCTGCATACATGTATACTCGTACTTGCTTGTTCGTACCTACATGCGCACACACACACATACACACACATACAGATGTACACACATACATACACACATACACAGATACATACATGCATACGTACATACGTGCAGAATGCATGCATGCACGCAGACCTATAACCCTGCACGCACATGCGCGTGCATGTGCGTACGTACATGCACGCATATATATATATACACATATGGTCACCCCTTTGACAGACCATGCCCTTGTGACTGAGTCGTAGAGCATGGTCTGTCATCGGATGGGTGACGATCAGCCCTCTCAAACTCAATTCCATTTCTCGCCCCTAACTTTCCGGATTTCCAAAATTTCCAAAGTTTCCAAAATGGCCCGACCTAATGGACAGGATTTTCCAAAACATATGGGCGGACTTTTTGGAAATGTCGGAAATTTTGGAAATTTCGGAAATTTCGGAAATTTTGGAAATTTTGGAAATCCGGAAAGTTAGGGGCGAGGACTCAGTCACAAGGGCATGGTCTGTCAACGGGGGGGGGGGGGCGACCATATAGCTCCTTCGTCGGCCTCGAACCTTACACCGCAAATTCTTTATTGCCCCAAGGGGGTTATGAACCAAGGATGTGGTTGCAAAGCTTCAGATTTCCATGAATGTGGCACCTAAAAATGTCTGAGATTGCGCGGGTTGGTAGGATTTCCATGAGAAATTGGCAGTTATCTTGAACGGGTGTCCAAGAGTTGGAAACGAACTACAAAGTTACAAGGGATGAAGGCTGGGATTCGTATTGGTGAACAGGACGTTTCTTTCCATTCTTCACTCATGATAGGTCACAGAACCTCTCATGTGTGTGCGTGTGTGTGACACTGAGTGTATATATTTATATATATATGCTACAATTCGGGCTGTAGTCGGACTATCGTGTATCAGTTTATGAGGCCACTATCTGGTAGATCTCGTAGTACCTGCATGTTGAAGTGCCACCTTTTTGAAGACAGATTTCGATGATGTGCAAAGCGTAGCAGCAAACTTCACGCCGTGCAATCTGGAACATGATAAGAGATGGCACTCGATTAGCAACGGATTCAAACTCAAAAAGGGGAAGGAGACTTTGCGAGGCACCTTCATGAGGGCAAGCATTGCTATGAAAATTTGCGCCAACATTCCGGAAACTGAGTGCAATAGAAATTCGTGATATGAGGGTCATGGATTGGATTTTGCAAGACACTGGCACCATGAGCTTTCCATAGCAGAGACAAAGTCATTTGATGCGCCTTACCAATGATAATGGCGAGAAATCACTGGGTAAACGGCTTCATGGTTACGTTAGGGTCCCGAACCAGTCATGATGGAGGAACGGCTTAAACTTAAACCAATAAACCTGACCAGATGACTCGTGTTGGACCACATCGGCCAGCAAACTATCGACGTGGTTTCGGGCCTGGGTAACTTGCTTTTTCAACATGGAAGGGAGAGGTGACAACCGAAAAGTGTCCGGTAGTGGACATCGGGCATACAGAATCACTTCTGTGGAAGCTGGTGTTTACATATGAACATATATATATACACACATATATATGTGTATATGTCCTTCCGGCAGTCATAGAACCGGAGCAAAGCTGAGCCGTGTTCCCGATGCAGGTCCTGTGCTTTCGCCGCATCGTGGACTGCTTCACGCCACCAGCCCCAGATCGTATCCTATCGGTTGCAAGACCCAGATCCCACAAATGCATGCAGTGACTGTAGTGAAGGTGGCGAGGAAGTAGACACTTACGGCTTAGCCAGCGTTCAGCTTCTGGTCCTAGCCACGTGGGAGGACTAATCATGAGAACAGGACGATTAGTTCCTGTTTGTCGGTCTGATGACCGGTTCTTCTGTACACTGCGAAGGATTTGGTGAATGCACTTGGCATCGCATCAACCCTGCGGATGCATTGAAGCAGCTGCACCGACAAGTACCTCCAAGATTTTAAGTTAGTTTAAGTTGTGGGTATCTCGGTGTGATGTGGGTGTCGTGCTGACTATATTCGCAGTGTCCATGCGCTTGCTAGGACATCCAGCCATTCACATGCCGCTAGCCCCTGACCCTTCCAGAGAGAAGCATCTGCCATCGTTCAACAGTTCCCGTTTGTTTCTGTCCCAGCAAGATCCTTCCCGCGGATTTGTTTGTGGATGACAGTGTTCAACGAGTACGGTCCTGGAAAGGCTTACCCTGCAGGATGTGCTTTGCATGCAAGCCCTGGCCAGCGCAATAACCCAATCTTCTCGGAGTTTCCTTCCAACTCCCTGCTTGCTGGCTCCCCAAGGTTCGATGCCAGTGGCAAAACAGGCCCAAGCTGCCTGATCTCGATCGGCGATGGCTGGCAGGAGCCGCTCGGAGCCACACAAGGACCAGGGCTCTACCACATTGGCCAGTGTTCGCTTCATAAGACGCTGCAATTTTCCAGTCTAGCTTGCTCGTCCAGCTTGATTCGCGTTCTTGGCTTCAAAACTTTGCAGCTCGTGCAGCCATCCACAGAAACATGCCCAAGCAAGCCATTTTGAAGCGAGGGGAGGGTGGCGGAAGACGACTGGTGCTTTCCTGTGTCCGCGGCATGCCAGCTCAGGCGAGTGGCGGCGATGATTGCGGGCCAGGAGAGTAAATTTAGTAAATGCCGCGGGGTCAGGGGTCACAGGTGGAAGGCATGGTCACAGCTCCAGGACGTGGAGGCTTGCGTCAAATGCATCAAATTCTTGGAGCAGCCGGGGGTCTATGCCTTAGATCGGTCCTTCTCAACATTCCTCAGCACATCTCAGCAGCTCTGCTCGTCTCGAGGTGGACCAGCTCGCGCGGGAGCTGGATTTGTGCTCGCAAGTTTTCGAAGGCCCGGCCAGTCAAAAACTTCGGGCCGGTTGGCCGGTTGCCTTGCACTTGCCGGTCTCTCTTCGGGGCACTTCGGCAATTCGCTACACAGGGCTTTGTGGACATCCGAGCTGGGTTCGGCACTCGGCTCTCGTCTCTTTTGGAGCTTCGACGTGTCGGCATCGGCGCATCTCAGGTCGATGCTTGCTACAGCTACTCGAAGACATGGGGACCGGGCCTCGTCGCCTTGTCGCAGACAGAGCAAATCGGACGGACCTGGGCGAGCCGAGGATTGCAGCTGGAAGCGCGAGCAGACGACACTTCCGCACTGGGTGGATCTTTCGCAGCAGCCTGCAGCCTCAGCGTGGTGGAGGGACTTAAGCCGTGGCTTCGCATTCTGTGCGCTGAAGCACCAGGTAGAGGGAACAGTGGAGGTGGTTTCTACTGACACTGTCGGCAGCTTTGCTCGTGCTCATGCTGCTGTTTCTGTTGCATACCAAACGTGCGATCTGTGCAGCCATCGCGCCTGGTGCAGGTTGAGGATGCAGGCGGGCCTGTTGGGCGTGATGGACATCCTACAGCTCCACCTCCGCCCTGTCAGGGATGGACCATGTGGGCTCCAACACGTCCTGCTCCGAGATGAAAGCTTGGCCGGTTTCAGGGAATGTGGAGACGCCAAGGACCGAAGCCGAAGCGCCCGTAGGGACCCCAACGGACGGCGCAACGGACCGAGACTCCGAGACTCAGAGCAAGACGATGCTCCTGCCTGGGAGTTCCACACGAGGCACCCAGTGATGGCATGGGTCAGCCGGAGCCGCCGCAAGAGCCAGCGGTGGTGAGTCCAAGTCGAATCCTCAGTGCCCGGTGCAGAAGTTGGCCCGGTGCTTCATCGTGAATGCCTTCTGTTGGATGATTTTGTTTTCTGGACGCTGTCGCTGCCGGTCTTACAAGGTCGGAAGCGTGGGCGTCGCAGCCGTTGCAGGAGCAGCAAGGCCCTACATTCCCGCAAGCCGAGACAACCCAGCCAAGTCTCAACAGCTGACATGAGGCGACTTTGCTGGCTCGAGCGGGGAAAGAGCAATCCCTGCCGAATCTCTCAGCGATTCAGTGCACGAAGAGCAGCGTCCACCGCATAGGGAGGCTGGCTCTTGCTGGAGGCCTTGGCACCGGCAGTACCTGACCATGTCCGTGCATAAGAAGGCCAACCCTGCTTTTAGCACAGGTGTGCATCTTTGTCACACGCGCAGACGGATCTGTCTTTTCGCCTCGCCGTGGAAGACAGGTAGCATCGGCAGCCTCACGCCGCCTTTGGTTCCAGGCAGTGCTCTCTGTCTGGTCGAAAACACAGATCCAGAGCACGTGTATTTGTATACATACCCGTACACAGGCACGGAAGAAGTTCTGCAAGGCTTGGGGAGAGGGGGTTCTGCGGCAGGTGACTGCCATCGAGAACTCGAAGTCTCTGCAAGGCATTCGAGCATTCGAGTGTGTTTTGCCAGGTGCGCAGCAGGAAGGCCGGACGGGCCGGAACCTTTGGACGGAGCACAGATGTGCACAACGCCTGAGCTTTGCTGGCAGCACGGCAGCCCAGGTGCCGGCCATGAATTACAACGGGGCAGTTCCCTGAGCCACCATCTCAGTGCCTCAGCTGGGAAAAGGTCATTCGGCTGCGGCCGGGCCGCCATGAAATGTCTCTGGTAGGCTGGCGGCTTCGCTTGTGAGTCTGCCTTTGCCCGGACACCGTCACGCTCTCCGATGCGAGTGTATGTGCTGAAGTGTGCTTGTCCATGTTTAACTGCTCACCCCCTTCTGCGCCACTATGTGCAGCCTTTGGCTGCTTGTACCATCCAGGTGCGTATTAGCTACTGGCAGCTACCAACGTAAGACTAGTTCGATGACACTGTGCAGCAGAAGTTGGCGAGACTCCCGAACTCAGCTTGGACAGAGTTGTTGTTCGGGCTTGCTGACAAAACCCTTTGAGATTTCTATCGGCCAAATCTCCAAGAGCGGAAATTATAAGCCAGGCCACGGCTGCCCGCAATTTTCACCCAACCTAATCCTGGAAGGCTGTTAGTTCACTACCGTTACTATTACGAAGTCCGGGCAGTGCAGTGAGACCCTGCAACATCATCCAGGGCACGCGCTGTTGTGTGACAGGTAGGCCTGCCTAGGATCGGATAGCGCATGACCGAAACAGGTCCTTGCATAATAATGGCAGAGGAGTGGGTCATTCATGTTTGCGCCGGCTGAACCCAAAACCTCAATGATGTATGATCTAGCCCACATGCACATCCCAGCGGTTGTTTGCATGTCGCATCACACCCTGTTCAGCTGTCTCGCACTTGCGCACGGCACCTGCTCTTCTCCGAAGTCCAAACTGAGAGGCAGTGCCAAGTGTGCTTGTGTTGTTGGATGCCCGCAAGCTTCTAGGGCTTCTAGGGCCCGAGGACTTGGAGCTGCTGAGCTGTACCAATCCAAGCCGAAACCCAAATCACGTCGCAAAGATGCTTGTTTGACTTTATATCACATCTCGGCCCTTGTGAAACAGTCCGTTGCTTCTGTCTGGAGTACGCCCAGAGGCGGAAAGCAGACAACATTCTTCACGCGGCTCTAGAACCGCGAGTTTGGCTTCTGCCTTGCCATCGTCGGGAGTGCTTCCAGCAGCAGCGGAAAGTGAACGGACTCCGCCAAATTCCACCATGGGCTGCATGGCTCTACAGGTGCAACATTTCGATTTTTTGGAATCAGTGAATGCTCCACGTGATTCAGCTTTGTGTCTGGGGGTGTTGAGGCCGTGGAGATGTCTCCCTACACGAGTCGATTTGAGCAGACTTGGGCCGTGGTAAAGACATGGTGTCTTGCGGGTTTGCAGCTGTTCGATATGCTTTACCTCAGACCAGTTGTGCCGTTTTTCATCCTGCATATCGTGCTGGATTGAAGCACATGTGCAATGCCATGCTGTGCCGCTGCCGACTGAGCTAGCTGCTAGCTAATCGTCACATATTGTCAAGATTGATGGCGTGTTGATTGTTGAGCCTTCACCCGATACTAGTCCATCGGACAGCAAGGTAAGGTACTTGTAAGAGAAGCCCGCAACGAAGAAACAGGCAGCCAAGCTGTCGTGGAATTTCCTGTGGCATGAATGTCATGCAGAGAGGCAAACACCGCGAAAGTGAGCCTATGCTGCCTATGCTTGCTCAGTGGCAGCTGCTGTGTAGCTGGCGGATCAACCGATCAAGCAGCATTCCTCGAAGGATGCTGACCGCCAATTTGCAAAGTCAGCATGTGTGTGCAGTCCTTACCTCGCCAGTTTACCGCCACAGCAGCTCGTCTAAACTTTGATCCCGAACCTGCACCCACATCTCACATGCACTGTGCCAAGGAGGCAGCTGCCCCCTACGCTCAGCAACAGTCTGCCATACTTAAACCTTTCACTGTTATGATAGCGGGTTTCTGCTTCAAAGCCTGGGAAAATGCTGAACGTTGATCCTGCCCATTCCGAGTGTCCTAGTGGCACCCTCCCTCCTAAGCTTGGAGAGAGGCCCGAATGGGGGAAGACTCAATTTTGGGCTCTCAGAACACGCCCAACGCCGTTTCTGCTGTTTCGTTGGATTTTGCATTCGGTTTTGATGCGGCTGTCATCTGACAGAAAGCGCCTGCGAGAACGTATTCTATTCTACGTGACAGGCAAAGTCAGCATTGAAGAACAACGAGTGCTTTCGCGAGGTGCTGTATGGAGCGTCGAGATGCTACGCAGCTGGGTGGTACCTGCGAGCATGCAAGAGAGCTTGTGTCCTCTTGGTGTCACTGCGTCACTTGCACGTTGCAACAATGACCGCCAATCATAAGCTTCAGAGGCAAAGGAAGGCCTTCAGGCGCCCAGGCGCCGCAAAAAAAACATCTCTTCTTGCCGTTGTTTTGCTGCAGTGGAGTCCCAGCTGCTCATCCAGAAAATCCACTTCGCAGCTGGTGTGGTCGACAAAATAGGTGCAGCCAATGTCCTGGCGGGCCCTTTTTCATGGAATTACAATTCCGGTCCCTGGCCCAGCGGCGTCCGGCGCATTTGGCACGTGTGAAAGTTCTGCCTGAAGGAGCTGCTGGCGACTTGTGCTGTTGGAATAGGGGGTGGCTACTACATCTTCTACCCTGCCATTCAGGTGCATTCGCAGCTTGTCATTGCATGGGCTAGGGAGTCTTCAGGCCTTCGGCAGGAGCAAGGCTGATCGCCAGGACTTCAACCGTCGGCAGGAGGCTGTGCTAGCCGAGCGTCTTCGGCGTGCGCAAGAAGGCGGGACGCGGGTGAGACGGTATGATGTGCACCGATACACAAAGTGCGTACGAGTCTGTCTGTCTGTCTGTCTCGCTCTCTCTCTCTCCCACTCTCTCTCTCTCTCTCTCTGTGGCTTTGCACCTTATGTCTGAATACAGGAAGAGGCCTTCAAGACGGCGGCACCTCCCAGGTTCAGCGTTCGAGTTGATGCCGACGAAGCCCGGCTTGTGCTGCAGTCTGCTATCTGTGAGGCAAGTGGAAGTCTGGAGCAAGCCAACACCAAAGAGTGAATGCGCAAAAAGGTGGTTGAGACCTGTGCACCCTTTGACGTTTCAGAATTTCGGGATTCCACTGCAGATGGAGAGCGAGAGAGAGAGAGTGAGAGAGCAGGCTGGACATGTAACGCTGCTCCAACCTGCTTTTCAGTCTGATGAGGCTTGCAGTTCTGGCTGCAACATGTGCTCGTTATTGATTGCCGGCTCGACTCGACAGCAACTTGGCGTTGTAGTCACGAGATATGACTAGTGAAAGCAGAGAGAAGCTTGAAGGGGGTAGTCTTCCGTACGACAGGGAGTCTGGGGCATAGCATAGCGGCATAGCAGGCTCTCGCATCCGTTGTGGACTCTGCAAGTCGGAGTTTTGCTCCGCAATGGCGCAAGGCCTCAAGGGTCAACGTTCGGAGTCCAGCGGGCCTCTTTGTAGCTTTGGAGGTGCATGTGGTGTGCTGGAGGCCAAGTTGCACTGACCGGTCGTAGGCCTTCGTTGCTGAGCTTGACTTGCAGGAGATTTCGGCCAATGACTTGTCCGAGTCCATGCGAACAATTGCTTCCACCATGGGGCCCTGGAAGACTGATCCTCAGAGTGCGATCGACCTTTCCATGCCAAGCCAATGGCTTGAGTTAAGATATGCTTCAACCGTCTTCTTTGCATCGGAAAGGTCAGGCAGTTTTCGCTTTGTGAAGAAGCTAGAAGAGGCTGCCCGCAACCATGGCCGCGTGGCTCCTCGGCGGCGCTAGGAGCAGATGTTCCAGCTACGCTGACCCCTGTTTTTGTCAGTGGCATTCGAGGATATGATGGAAAGTGAAGGGAAGACTCCACACTTGGTAGCTGCTTGTCTTTGCACTGCTGCCTTGCGTGGCAGGATATTGCATGTCTTTTCTTGGAGAGTGTGAGCCTTGAAATCCGAGGCTGTGAAGAGGATGCCAACCAGCCCCTTCGCCGAAAAATTGGCTGGTAGACTGCATCAGTTTGATCGACCGGGGTCTTGACTGTGCTTATGTTGGCGTTCATGTCGCGTGCAGGAATGAACTTGCCGAGGTTGGATTCGATCTGGGCCTGAGGAGTTCGCAGACATGCACCCTCACGAGTGCGAAAACCCGTGGCGTAACATCGGCATGCTCGCAGAACTCAAGAAGAAGGCTCTGGGAGTTCACCCTTTGGAGAAGTAGCCCGCTTGGCCTGCAGGGCTACTCTGCCACTTGCGAATTGCTTGGTGTTTTCTGCGACGAAGCTCACACTTATGCACGAATCTCAGAGACCTTCAAGGGGTCCGCGAGCTCAAACTGATTCGAGCTGCGAGCGTGAGGCCGTCACTACACTGGCAACAGGAGGCAGCTGTGGTACTGCTACCAGCAAAGCAGCACCACATGTCAATGTTGCTGCATGACGTGCTATCTCCGGATACGTGAGGCGATATGTTTTCCTGGTGCGAGAATCGTCCGCATCCGACGCCAGATCGGGAGGTCGGAGAAGCTCTAATGACTCCCATTGCATACTGCGCTTTTCTTGGACTGGCACTGAAACCTCAACCTGAGGCTGAGATGTTGCCCTTGGTGGCGCAGACGTTTTCTGCAGTGGAGTGGCTCCATGCGTTTGGGCCCGAGATGCCTGTGGTAACGCATCATGACCAGCAGCAAGCTCTGAGGTTGGGAATAGCACATCGTGACCTATCACTGGAGAACCTTTTGTTGACAGGCTATCCGGACTGTTGCACAGCCAGTAGAAGCCTCTTGCTTGGAGGTGTTTTTTGTCTTATCTCTGCAGCCTGTCTATGTTGTGCTGAGTGCAGCTTACTGCACACATTTCCCAGACGACAACAAGTCGCTGCTCCAGACTGGGCAGCATTGGGCAGCACAGTGAAGTCAACGAATCCATTGATCTTCCCATCATGTCGTTCGTGGATTGGACATCCAGACTGAGCGCCTGCTGTCCAACACCTGCACATGTTCGAAACGACATATGCAAAAGCTTCCATCAAAGACACAAAGCAAGCTGCGGAGCGGCGTTGGTGAAGGTGCTTCAGGCTGCGACAGCTTAGCTGTTTGCAGTCCGATTCGTGCGGACGTTCCAGCAGTGCTTACCAATGCGTTGCGTGAAGGCCCTAGTCGCCTTTGCCTGTAAGATGAATCCTGATGATCTTGAGTCTACTCCAAGATTGGTCATGGCAGGCTCGAGATCGACGGTGCCGCAAACGGTGAAGCTCATTGATTTCGGCATGGTCTTCAGCTCGGGAAGCTTGCAGGGTCCGTAAGCCGTTCGTAGTTTGTGGTAGGCTCGCGAAGTTCGAACCTTGCGGAACACGGGAGAGACATGCACTGTCGCATTTGTCGCGGGACAGCCCTCCAGTCTGGCATCAGACCCCAGCCGAGCACGCACCTGGTTCCTGGGAGTCTCGGTGCCCTTCACGAAAGTTCTGAACCAGGGCGCGGAGTGCTTACCTGTCACATGCAGTGCAAAAACTCCTCAGAGAGCGACGCAGATACTTTCTCAGCACATTCTAAAGGGTTTCCATCGTGCGCATGCCCTCAGGCCTCAGCGATTCGAAATGGCCGATAGTTGTGTGCTCTACAGTTTTCGGGTGAAGCTCAGAAACCTACCTCAGGCTCACATCGGGCGGGTATGCCCGCCTGTAGCCTCGTTAAGCCCAGGCTTGGGCTTGACTCCTGTCACTCGTTGGAATCTCGCATGCCGGAGCGGGACGCAGGCAAGCCCTCCTACCAGGCGCCGGAGCTCCATCTGCGTCGTGGTGCTCTCAGTGAGGGTCTCTTCCGCCTCTGGCCCTGTTGTTCCCCTGTCTCCGTCTTTGCCTCTGTCCCACTCTCTGTCTTTGTCTCGGTCTCTCGGTCCATGTCTCGGTCGGTCTCCGTCTTTGTCTCCGCTCTGCTCCTCCCTCTCTCCCTCTCTCCTTTCTCTTGGTTTTTTTCCTCACTCTCTCTCTCCCCCTCGTCCGGAGTGGGTGCCGGCTGGAGCTGTGGCCTTCTCCTCTGAACTCCTCGGGCATATTGAGATGGGACCTGCTCGCAGGAGGACGGCAGCAGTTCGCCAGTCCCCCTTTTCTTCACACGGGACGGTGGTGAATGAGTGAGCGCATGGGTCGCGTCGGCACTTAGTATCCACGAAGGGATTTGTGGAGAAGCGTGCCTGCTTCCAGCGCACTGCTGCGGATTGCCCGACGCACACGGACTTGGAAGGGCGATTTTTTGGGGAAGAGCCATTTCGCGCAGACCACCGGGAGGATGGCACTCTGTCTTGCCCTTATGCCGGCCTGCCGGTGGCGGTCCTGCCTAGTGTCTTCTGCGGAGCTTGGTGTGCCTTCGTGCTTGACCGGGCCATTTGCTGGCTTCAGAGCGATGCTTGTTTTTCTGGGGCATTCTCAATCCTGAACTCCAAGTCAAGTGGAGGGGGCAATGATGCAAGCGGAGCCCCTAGAGAAGCCAGGAGGTCCCTCACTCCCTCACTCTCTCACTCCCTCACTCCTGACTCCATATCTGTCTAACTCTGTCTGACTATCTCAATCTACCTCTATCTATATCTATCTATCTATCTATCTCCCCGGTCCCCGTCTGCCTGCCTGCCTGCCTGGCTGGCTGGCTGGCTGTCTGTCGGTCGCTCGGTCGGTCGGTCGGTCTGTCTGTCTGTCTGTCGCTCTCTCGCTCTCTCGCGCGCTCTCTCGCTCTCTCGCTCTCTCGCTCTCTCGCTCTCTCGCTGTCTCTCTCTCTCTCTCTCTGTTAAATGACACGACCCCAATGAGCCCTCTAATGTGCAGGATGCATTTATGAATGCAACGATGCCGAATGGCATTGGCTCAAGACTGGACGAATGCCCTGCTGCACAAAAGGAAGCAGNTGTTAAATGACACGACCCCAATGAGCCCTCTAATGTGCAGGATGCATTTATGAATGCAACGATGCCGAATGGCATTGGCTCAAGACTGGACGAATGCCCTGCTGCACAAAAGGAAGCAGACCGACTGATTGTGGATTGTGGGAAAGCAGTTGATCGGGATTGGTTGCTCGTAACTGTTTAATTGTATAGTGGAATTTTGCNAAGACTGGACGAATGCCCTGCTGCACAAAAGGAAGCAGACCGACTGATTGTGGATTGTGGGAAAGCAGTTGATCGGGATTGGTTGCTCGTAACTGTTTAATTGTATAGTGGAATTTTGCATGGTAGCGGAGCTTCGGCTCTGGAACCAGGGAAGAGTGAGAAAGAATGGATTTCGGAGTGAGAGGAATTGGTGGTGAAATAAAATTGTTTCCACCGCCGACTTATCACGGCGAGTTGGACAAATGGGATGACTGGTCGTGGCAGCTGAAACGATATGTAGGACTGTACAAGCCACTGGCCAAAACGATGATGGATGAGATTGAGACGNACAAATGGGATGACTGGTCGTGGCAGCTGAAACGATATGTAGGACTGTACAAGCCACTGGCCAAAACGATGATGGATGAGATTGAGACGAATGCACAGAAGGTTGTCACTGATTCACTGTGTGAAGCCTATGATTTGCAACAGACTGGCACACACAGAACAGTCAATTGTCACTGTTCTCGAAACAACTGGCTTACATGTTGGCCCAGATCACTGATGGAGCTGCAAGAGCGATTGTTAGGAAGGAAGACACAGAGAATGGCTTTGAGATTTGGCGAAGACTGTTCAACCAGTTTTCACTTCCGAGCCGAGCTCGTGCGACGAATCTCTTGAATGAGATCATTGCCTTCCGATTGCGAAGTGGCCATCTTGAGAGCGACTTGAGTGATTTCATCATATTGAAGAACAGCCATGAGAAGACGACTGGAGTGCCTCTCGACAATGATCTGCCGATCACCTTGATAATGCAGAAGACCACGGGTCCATTGCAGCAGCACCTGAGGTTGAATGTCAGGAATATCAACACGTTCACTGAAGCCCTGGAGATTGTTTACAGTTATATCAAGAGTCGTCATTTGGTTGTGCCGAGCAGGAATGAAGGTCCAGTCGATATGGATATTGGAGCATTGAAAGGAAGGAAAGGATATGGAAAGGGAAAAGGAAAAGGAAAAGGTGGAATGTACAAAGGCAAAGGAAAAGGATCTGGATTTAAGGGCAAAGGAATGTTCAAAGGAAAAGGAAAAGGAAAGAGCAAAGGTTTCAAAGGAAAGAAAGGAAACGGAATGAAAGGAAGAGGAAAAGGACAAGGATGTGTCGTTTGTGGGGATCCAAGCCAAAGGAAGAATGCCAGCTTTGACTGAGGAAGAAGGACAACAGGAAGGAAATCAAGAGGAATGGAGCCAAGATGCTGAATGGTATGGTGATGAATGGGATGAGTACGATTGGAGTCAGGATTGGATTGGTTCTCTCGATGATTGGTCTGGTGACTGGTCTTGGTCTGAAGATGACTGGAGCTGGGCTGATGACTGGTGATGGGGTCCTCAGGATTGGTGGAGTGTTGAGAAGCCGAGTGTGAATGCACCCTCAGGTTCGCAAGGCACTGTGACTGTCCCGCAGGATCCTACCAAGAGTGAGCCAACGCCGAATGTAGCGGCCGTGACTGTCGACACTCAGGATCAGAATGCAGCGAGACCTTCCAGGACTGTTCGAGGCGCGAAACCTGGAATGATGGCGAGTTTGTTTGTCGGAGCTTGCTTGCTGATTGGTGCGTTGAGTGCTGGAGTGCCACCGGTACCTAGCCTGATGTACCTGATACTGATCGACTGAGTTGTGACGACAGAATTGGTCGAGTTTCACATGCAAGCTGGATTGGTCGACAAATCTTGGATAATGTTCGACAGTGGAGCTTGTGTGAACTGTTGTCCGGGATGTTTTGCTCCGGACTACCCTGTTTTGCCGTTGAATGAAAGTGCACCCTCACTGCGAAGCTTGTCTGGAAAGACACTGGATGTGCAAGGCCGGAACATTGTTCAGCTTGATTGTGGCAATGGCCATTCACTGAGCGTGCAATTCTACGTGTGCACTGGGATACCGTTCCCACTGGTGAGTGTTGCCCGACTGTTGCTACAGGACTTTTGGACTGTGATGGCAAAGGATTATCTTGCNTCACTGAGCGTGCAATTCTACGTGTGCACTGGGATACCGTTCCCACTGGTGAGTGTTGCCCGACTGTTGCTACAGGACTTTTGGACTGTGATGGCAAAGGATTATCTTGCCTTGATTGATCCAATGGGGAATCCAGTTCCGATTGTTCGTCAAGGAACACTGGTCTACCTTTGTCCGACTGTCATACCATATGCTGTGGCAGATGCAGCTAGAATGGCAGCGAGTTGTCTTCCAGAAGTGATGGACTATTAAAAATGAACTTAGGTCTCTTGAGTTGCGTGAAGTGACGGATATGGAAGATGGTTCGATTGACCACTTGTTCCAGATTGGAGCTCTGATTGCAGCAGCTCAGGGAATGAAAGCCAAAGAAGGCTGTCGCTGGGACATGTGGGAAGTGAGCACTGAAGCTGATCATACATGTTCGTGTGTGGCGCAATGAGATGCTTGATCCAAGAATCAAGCTAGCGAACAAATCGCCTGTTCTCATCACTGGGAAATGGTCAAGATTGACTGGTGAGCGATTGACGTTCAAGCAGTACAAGGATGGTTCGACTGTCACTGTTAGAGATGCGAACTTCCTTGAAATGAGGAATACAAGGCCTAAAGATCCTAANACAAGGATGGTTCGACTGTCACTGTTAGAGATGCGAACTTCCTTGAAATGAGGAATACAAGGCCTAAAGATCCTAAGGAATGGCGAGGTCGAGTGGAATTCGGATTGAAACACAAACCATAACTGAGACATGTACAAAAGAGTGCACCTCGTCCGCATGATCCAACGATTGGACGTGAGAAGTCTGAAGTTGTAAATGACGAGATTGTCGAATCTCGCAAGACCGATGACCCAATGGATCTTGTGAAGACCAATGCTGAGCCTGAAGTGCTTGATCGTCAGATGCGAGTGAGTCGGAATGTTGAGGAACATGAGCTGGAGAATGCTCACTGCCACAACATGGCAGCAGAATGAAGGAGTTATTGTTGCAAGTGTTCAATCTCGAGGATCCGGAGACTGCAGCACCCCGGACTGCTGACGCTGGATATTACTTCCTCGATATTGGATGCGAATGCATCATGAGTGGAGAGACTGTTACTTCCACCCTGATGATGCTCCTTCTCCTGTTGATGGATTGTTGAGTGGCTGCTTGTGGGGTGATCGGTATACAATGTTCTTCGATTCGAGTGATCCATCGCAGATTGACACTGGCCATCAGAACGAATGGGCGGATATCGAAATGCCTGATGGTACTGTGAAGAAATNAATGTTCTTCGATTCGAGTGATCCATCGCAGATTGACACTGGCCATCAGAACGAATGGGCGGATATCGAAATGCCTGATGGTACTGTGAAGAAATGCGATGACCCTCGAGGTCCGACTGATCACAAATGGGTCGGATATACATTGTTTGTTCCGCTTGATCGTCCGACTGCAGACAAGAATGCTGAGCAGCAAACCGATGACAAGAATGCCGTGAAGCCCAAAATGTTGAAGATCCCAGNTTCCGCTTGATCGTCCGACTGCAGACAAGAATGCTGAGCAGCAAACCGATGACAAGAATGCCGTGAAGCCCAAAATGTTGAAGATCCCAGGTGAACCGTCGGAGAGTGAAAGAAGACTGAATGAACTGACACTCCTGCCGTACCGCGACTGGTGTGAGCAGTGCGTCAAGTCGAAAGGACGGCAGAGAGAGAAGAATGACCGACAGCCTGTGATCCAGATTGATTTCTCCTTCTTGTCGACGGAGAATGATCTTCCGAAACGAACGATCTTGAATGCAACTGACGCGCAGACTGGCTATGCGGCTATGCAACGGCGATTGTGTTGCCTGCAAAAGGTAGCATTGAGAAGTATGCTGGCCGAATTGCGTCGGTTTGTATTTGAGATTGGCAGGACGTTCGGAATTGTTCATTATGACAAGGAGACTTCACTGAAGGTGATTGCCAAGGACCTTTGTAAGACAATGGGAGGATTGTCGATGTGAGCACCACCGACTGGACACTCCCAAAGCCAAGGAAGTGTTGGAAATGTGCAAAGGACCTTGTATGGTCAACTGCGAACATTGTTCTCGCAACTGCAGGAGTCGACTGGCTTGAAGTTGACTTCGNACACTCCCAAAGCCAAGGAAGTGTTGGAAATGTGCAAAGGACCTTGTATGGTCAACTGCGAACATTGTTCTCGCAACTGCAGGAGTCGACTGGCTTGAAGTTGACTTCGGAAAGTCCAACGTTCACTTGGTGCGTGAAACATGCCCAATGGCTGATCAACAGTTACATGATTGGGTCTGATGGAAAGACTGCCTACAGCCGCAGGTGGTCAAGAGAATACAATGGATCATTGTGCACGTTTGGTGAGTGGATTGCGCAAAACTGCCTGTCAGCAACAATGCGAGGATTCCGAAAAGAGGATCTCAATGGTTCTCCGGAGTGTACCTTGGAAAGGACACTGAGGCAGATGAAGTCATCCTTGGGAATACGAATGGAGTCTTCAAGGTCCGCACTGTCAAGCGAAAGCCGCCTTCTCAGTAATGGAATGCGGTTTGGAGTGAGCAAAATGATGTCTGTACCATGGCAACCGAAAGGAGATGGTGTGAATTCGACTGCGTTCGTAATGCCGCCCGATCTTGGAGTGAAAGGTAGAGTGAAGCCTCCTCCAGGATTGTCACGCGTCGAAGAAGAAGAAGAGAATGAGACACTTGAAGATTTGGAACCTGGACAGAGTGAGACCTCCTAGAGAATGACAGCTCTGACCGAGCGCCTGCAGAGACTGTCCATGATCCTCCAGATCTTGGAGAGAATGCACCGAAGAAAGCGAGGATTGATCCAGATGCTCCCGCGACTGNCAGCTCTGACCGAGCGCCTGCAGAGACTGTCCATGATCCTCCAGATCTTGGAGAGAATGCACCGAAGAAAGCGAGGATTGATCCAGATGCTCCCGCGACTGAGCCTGCGAACAAGCAAATGAGGATTTCAGCACTGCATCGCAGTGTTGCTGGAGTTATTCCTGCCTGTAAATGGCTTGCGTCGATTGTTGGAGTTGAAGAGGTTGTTGGCAAAGATGGCACCAAGATTGATGTCGAGGTCAATGCCGGGGAAGGAGAGATTGAGCAGGAACTGCGTTTATCAGAACCACTGCTCTGGGAAAGTGAATTCCCTCCTGAGGCAGAGAAGAAAGAAATGATGAAAGAAATGAACTCAATGAAGGAGTTCGACGTGTATGATGAGGTGTTGGTTAAAGACTGCAGTGAGGAACAGGTCAATGAGGCCCTCGACTGCAGATGGGTCAAAGTATGGAAGAATGGGATTGACCTGAGGTGCAGAGTTGTTGTCCGAGGTTGTTTCCAGAATGTTGAAGAGAATGAAGAAGACAACCTGTTTGCCTCGACACCTTCGCTCGTGACAGTGAGATTGTTACTGTGCGTGGCAATGTCTCGAAACTGGGGAATAACCCTGGGAGATGTGAGCGCTGCCTTCTTGCATGCACATGTCTGGCGAAGTGTATGTATGGCCTCCAAAGGAGTTCTACCCGAGTGGTGATTGTCTCTGGAGGTTGAAGAAAGCAATGTATGGATTGAGACAGGCCCCGAAACTTTGGCAGGAGCACTTCGCGGATGTAATGATCTCAAAATTGGGATTCAGGAGATGTAAGAGTGATCCGAATCTCTACTGTCAAGAATCTGGGAAATTGTATGTGGTTGCATATGTCGATGATCTGTTGGTCGTAGGGACTGATGGAAATGCGAAAGGAGTTCATGTCCAGACTGTCAGAAGAGGTTTTGCTCAAAGAGACTGGTCAGCTTGTACCAGGGACTGAGCACACCTTTCTTGGCAGCAGATTGCGACACAATGGTGACTCGATTGATGTTTGCATGTCACCAACATATACTGATGCCATCCTTGATCTGTATGGAATGAAGAATGCAAAGCCGGTTGCAACGACTGGTTCGGCGACGATTGTCAAGACTGTGTCTGACACACCTTTGAGTCCTGAAGAACACTCAGTGTACAGGACTGCGGTTGGAAAACTGCTTTGGTTGGCACTGATCAGAGGCGACATTGCTTAAGCAACGAAAGAACTGAGTCGGGATGTGACTGCCCCGACAATGCAGAGTGTTGCAAAGCTTAAGCATTTGTTGCGGTATCTGATTGGTACCAAAATGTGTGTCTTGCGACTGCGTCCATCTTATCAGCTGTCTGATGGCAACTGCTCGTTGGACGTGAATGTCTATGTGGATTCCCACTGGGCTGGATGCTCAAAGACTAGGAAGTCCACCAGCGGATCCACTGTGAATGTGCTTGGCTGGAACATGGTGAGCACTGCCAGGACACAAGGTACATTGGCATTGTCGAGTGGTGAAGCGGAGTTGTATGCGATTGGCCAAGGAGTGTCGGAAGCTTTGTTCCTCCGGTCAATGTTACTTCAAGCCAGACTGGCAAAGAAAGTCAGTGTGATCGCCCACACTGATTCTACAGCTGGCTATAATCAATGGCAACCCACTTTGGTGCAGGAAAGAAAACAAAACATGTGGAACTGAGGTTCCTGTATGTTCAGAATCTGGTGCGCAAATATGTGGCTACTGATGTTCTACAACGACTGAAAACCCAGCTGGGAGTAGTCTCTAATTGGTTTAAAGGTAATGCTGTTCCTGATGCTCGTGACACTGATGATCATGTTGCCGCCCTGAATGCTCAATGTATGCCCCGCCCTCCCGCCCGGAGTGCACACTCTCTTCACTGTGCTGCGTGCATGTACTCTTCTTACACTGTGCGCGAATGTCTCCGTAGGCGTCGTAGGACTGAAGTCCACTCCGAGGGACTGAGGTGCATGAGCTTCTGATTGCATCCGATTGCAGTGGTTGCATGTCCTTGAGTGAGTGAATGCAACATGTCAATGCTGTCTTGTCTAATGTAAAGTGAAGCCGACTGCTTGTCATGACTGCATGTGCACTGTTGGTTTCCCTGAAAAGCCCAAAACCAAAGAAAGCGAGAGTGGGAGAATGAGAGAATTTTCCGATTCGAAGTGATCGATTTGCAGAAATGCTGGATTTGCTGATCTCGAATGAGATTGGATTCGCACTGAAATGATTTTTGTTTTTCGGTTTCGTCGAATGCCGAATCGAGTGATTGCGAGTGTAGGTTCCGCAGCAAGGGACTGTCTGAGACAATTGCCTTGCTGAATGAGATCAACATGTTTCCCCCGAAATGTTTTCTTCTGAATGCTTCCTTTAGTGCGACTGTAGATTGCTCTGACTGCCTTTGCGATTGCCCTCCTGCTTAGACTGCAGCAATGGCCAACCCCTCAATGCCGACTGTTCCGGAAGTTCGATATGAGTCGATCACTGGAGAGCAACTGGCAGTGGATGTGGCTGAGCTGAGNCAATGCCGACTGTTCCGGAAGTTCGATATGAGTCGATCACTGGAGAGCAACTGGCAGTGGATGTGGCTGAGCTGAGCGGAATGAGTGTTGAGCAGATCAGGAATGATGGAGTGCAAGCCCCACTGATAGCACTGCATCTGACTGAAGGGATTCCTGAAGATCGCCATGGTTTGATCCGATTGGCGACTGGTGAATCCTTCGTTCGCCCGACTGCCTTTCCTCGAGTGACTACTGCAAAATGTCCTGACTGTGGATATTGAGATTGGGGATGATTCTCCAACTGATCCACCACTGGCAGGAAATCAGCAGATCGATGCGGCACTGGGCATTTTGCCTGCCCCAGTGAATGAACGGCAGAATGCTGGAACGGCTGATGATGAGCAGAATGCTGCTCCGAATGCTGAGCAGACTGCCTCTGCTGGAATTCCGCCGCATGTTCCAATGCCTGGAACAATGGACCCAGAGATTGGTCGCAATGATTTCCCTGTGGAGTCTCTGCACCTGTTGAATGAGACTCTCCACACGCATCGACTGTAGAGGAATGGTCCTGTGAACGGGGAAGCGTCAACCGCACAGACCCGAATGGATCTTGGCAAGGACCTGACGAAGATCTGGCGACGACTGGATGAATATGTGACGACTGACGGCGAGGAGCGATGCAGCAAGATCAGAATGGATGCTTGCGAAATGGCTAACCGACTGCATGTTGCCCAGACTGGACTGGCTGAGGCTGTGTACCGCCGCGAGTGGAATGATGAATGGTCTCCCCTNCCAGACTGGACTGGCTGAGGCTGTGTACCGCCGCGAGTGGAATGATGAATGGTCTCCCCTCCTGTCCTTGCTCATCCCGGGCACGAGGAGTGGTGGACTGTCTGGCTGCAGATTCGAGCACCCGGACGAGCACTCGAATGGCCCAATGTCCAGCCTGAGATTGCGAATGCACTCCCTGGACATAGAATGGCCCCGACGAATGCATGATGGAGACTGGCTGGTACTGCGTATCGCGTGCCGAGAGAATGTTTCTCGAACGAGGCGACCGGCACCTGGAATGGAAACTCTCTGCGACTGCGAAGGAGAATTTGGTCCATGACTTGGTGAATGTATACGATTGGAGCATGCTCCCGCAGAGTGTTGGAGAGAAAATGTTCCGGACTGGAGCGATTGATCTCTCACAGTTTCCATGCCGCCAGCTGAATGGAAGCTTCTGTGCACTGTCTGCAATGAGGAAGACTGTGCAATGGTTCAACCAAGGCTGCTTCGATATGAATGCTGCAAATGAGGGCATTGTGTTCGTTGTCCGCCGCCGCAGCAAGACTGAAGCGCAGAGGAAATGGGTTGAAGGATCAAATGGCAAAATGAAGTTGGATAATTACTTCAACCGCTCCCATTGGCCCAGGCAGCCATTTCGGGATTGAGCCACGACTGCTCGACATGGGACGAGTTGTACGAAGACGACGATGGCGAGCACCCGAATGCCTGGAATGCCCCGACTTCATCGAATGCTCCAAAGCCGACGAAGAAGGCCAAGACAATGGCCTCCGGGAATGGCCCCGCGACTGTNTGGAATGCCCCGACTTCATCGAATGCTCCAAAGCCGACGAAGAAGGCCAAGACAATGGCCTCCGGGAATGGCCCCGCGACTGTCCTCTCCGAGGTCGCGAATGCCTTGAACCCTGGAGCAGAAGTCGTGCTTCGCATGAATGCGAATGCCAAGGCGAAGTGAGCAGCAATGAGCCGCGATTGAATTAAGGAGTGCAATGTCGATTGCTACGTTTTGGATATGTGATGTTCATGTTTGAAATGTTGAACTGATTTCTTCAGCGGATGGCCGAGAATGATGTTCTTGGATTCAGCAATGTACAGAACATTACCCGATTGTGAGCACAGCGACTGTACAGTGCAATGTGCCTCCAACCTTTTGCGAATGTCTCGAATGTTGAACCTGTCCGTTCGAGCACAAAAGTCCACGAACGAGAGCAATGCGCTTTAGTTTGTTTTCTTTCTGTTTCATGTGAATGATGCTGTGATTGTTTATCATTGGTTCGTGATTTGAATATCTTCGACTGAAGTCAAGATCAAGGGACTGTGTTAAATGACACGACCCCAATGAGCCCTCTAATGTGCAGGATGCATTTATGAATGCAACGATGCCGAATGGCATTGGCTCAAGACTGGACGAATGCCCTGCTGCACAAAAGGAAGCAGACCGACTGATTGTGGATTGTGGGAAAGCAGTTGATCGGGATTGGTTGCTCGTAACTGTTTAATTGTATAGTGGAATTTTGCTCTCTCTCTCTCTCTCTCCTCCCTCTCTCTGTGAGAGAGAGACTGCGAGAGACTGTGGCGAGGCGACGCCACCGTGTGACTGTACAAGACAGGGCTATCCGACCTGCCGCGAAGCCTGCTTTGAGTGGCCATCGCAGGTGAGTACGACGGCTTCCAAGCAGACTCATTCGCATTGGGTGTTGTGGTCTATGCCGGAGCCTCGGATGTTGACATGGGAGGTCGTGGTCGGGGCGGTTAGGTGCTTGTTGCCCTTGGTACATGCCCAAACCGAAGTTGGCAAGAGAGCATTGGTTTCTGCAGGGCTGTATTATCTGGTCAAAGTCCGACGGGCATTTCGAAGTGTATAAGAGGAGATTCGCCTCATAGTCATCGCTAGCCGTCCTGAAATCTGAGCAAAGAGAGCATTTGGCTTAACGAAGCTTTTCTCCGCTCGGCTGCGGGCGAGGCCATGGCAGTGGGAAACTATCCGTGGACATCGACAAAACCTGGGCGATCGCGGATTTTCGATTGGGTCAGCTGTTGGCTGCTCAGAAGGAAGCACTAGCGACGGATTGTGAAGGGGGTTACTGCCGCTTCCTTCTCTCAGAATCCTGCCGACTGAAGTAATTACATGCGTCAGGTCATGGCATTCGCCGATATTTCCAGCGGAGCGACATTGCGAGCAGCTTAATTATTCCACAGCACGGAAGGTTTTGCATGAACAATCATGAAGAAGTTGCGGCAAACAGGACAGCAAAACCAATCCTAGCAGTGTTTTGCGCAGTTTGCTCAATGACAACTGCCTGGTGTTGCCCGGCTATGAGCGTCAACATATGTCATAATGACAACTGCCAGTCATTTTAAGCTCTCTGATTTTAGTCACGGAAGCCTAGCCGCAAAGCTGGAACTCGTCCAAATCCTGTCATGCCAAGCCGGCTGCGATTCCAGTGATGCGATGCCATGCGAGAAGGTTTTAGAGACCACGTGCAACATGGTAAATCGCACCATATTCGCATCATATGCTGTTGACGCAGCCTACAACGATCGAGAAAACCTTGAGATGCAGTTTGCGCTGTTTGGATGCTCTTCTCTTCTTTGGAGGACTCTCGTAGCACTCTCCCCTTGCAACCTCCGACGATGGGTGTGAATTCCAAAAGGCATTCAGATGATTTTTCAAGTTCGCACTTTTCGACGTTGAAGCTCCTGCAGCCCGGACCCGGACCGCCCAATCTTGGTGAAATGCAGCCAGCCTGGCTGCAAGATGCGCCATCTCGTCAAACTTGTTTTCCTTCTTGCAATGGAATTTGAGGTATTGGCACAGCTTGCCCCGATGGTACGTACGCACGGTAGAAAGGGCGGGGAAGCAAACAGTCGCGCTTGCAGCTCAGCCTGCTAAGCTTGGAAGCATGGTCCGCCAGTTGTAGGCAATACATGTGAAGATGAAGTCGGCAAGTAAGGACGCGGAGTCGGCTGATCTATCGCACAACTCGCAATGTCCGCACTCGAGATCGCAAAGTATTGCAAGCATAAGAGCATAGCCCATCTAGTACAGCCTGTTGCCTGAGACGAAGTTCTTTTCCCCGGCCTTGATCGAGATGATGGCCGAGCTCCTTCTCCTTATGCCTTCGGAAAGGATCGGCCTCGTGAAGACAAGGCCGGGCCGTAGCGGCCAAGGCCTCTGCGGAAGTGCGACTCGAATTGCAAAGCAACATAGAAAGCCTGAAGCTTAGACACTGCTCGTAAGTACGAGACCTTGGTTCATCGTCTTTGCAGGTCAACATCCTCGCAGGCTGGCCCCCCCGTGCCCACGGATCTGCAGTGCCATGAACACGGGACCTTCCAAGTCCTTACACCGGGGTGCATTGATGGCAAGACGAAATACATCCCGTGAGCATCAGTAGTTGGGTTTCAGGTATGGAATGACCCACTTCCATGTTTTGTTTGAAAACCTTTTCTTGCAGCAGAAGCTCTGCTTCATGGCATCATTCCGGTTTACTTGCGCACCTTAGTTCGTTGTCTCCGCATAGGTGGAAGTCTTCTTCCATGTCACTTCAGAAACTCGCGTCCTGCTGTTCAGCCTCAGCTGTCCCCAGCGGAAGTTCGGGAGATGTCTCTGCGGCAGCTTTCAATTTCGAGTCATCCGTGCATCTTCTCCAGACATTCATTGCCTTGACTTGAATGCATTTCAGGCTTGTGAGCTGCCTGCGGTTGGAAATCGCCAGGAGTCGCAACGCACAGTTTGGGATTGCAAATGGCTTTCTGCACCCGCGACTCAAGGCGCACTGGTCTTGCTGAAGTACTGCAGTCTTCAGTCTGATCAAAGACCTTGAATTAGGGAAATTGGTTTAAGCCTAAGCTTCTGCTGGCAATAGTCGACGTCATCCGAATGCAGACTGTCTGTTTGCTTTTGCTTGAGACCGAAGTGTGTGAGTAGCCTAACATGATGACTGCTTGTAGTGTTCCTTCTTCCTCAGCACAGACGGAGGCAAGTGGCGAGCAGTGTCCAGCACATCTGCAACATGGCTGCTCAATCACGTCCTTGACTGCGTTTGACTGAAGTCTGTTTCTTTGGAAGAGATATGCCCTGGTTATACTCAAGGCCTTCTTCATCCTTAGTGCCTTAGTAGCTTTATATTTCCCTTAGCTTCTGTGGTGAGAGCCCAAGCTTTAGCCAAGCAAAGCGATTGAGAAGCATTCAGCAAGGATCACAAGACGAAGTTAATGTTTGTTAGTACTTGTTGCCGTTGCTCTTTCGCCGCAAGCCTTCTCTGGTCAAGATGCGCGAGACCTTGAGACCTCATCTGGCAAGTCTGAGTTGTGAGAGCGCCAAGAAAGTTTTGAGAGTGCGTTGCTGTTTTGGGATCTTGCAAATCAGCACCCGCAAATGCCAAGACTCTGCATATTTCCACAGAGCCAGGATATCATGACACGACGAAAGGAGATACAGATACAGATATACCGCTGCTCCCGACCCTTTCAGAGTGTGTTGGTCGTAGAGCTTAGAAGCCATCCTCTGGCAGGGACTTGCAGATTAAGCGTCGACTAGGCCTTTGTTCCGCATTCCGCGGTCTGCCGCACATTGCCCTTTGAAAAGCTTGTCTAGAGTCCGGAGCCTTCCGGCCTTCCATGCTTGTTGGGATGCTTGCTGTTTCCACGGAAAGTGGTCAATGTCCCGAGTTGAAAAACAGAGCTGCACATGCCCGATCCGAGCTGCGCCTTCCCAAAGAGAGAAAGAGCCAGTCTCCCCCTCGGCGGAACCAGAAGCCTGTCTAATGAGGTCAGCACCATGGCGACTGAGACTGAGTCGGATGCCGAAGAGGCAGTCACAGGCTGCCCCGCATGGGCCCTAGTGCAGCGAAGTTCCGAGGGCAGTCCGGCAGCTTTGAAGCCCTTTGCGTGGTTTTGCCGCAGATGGCACGGCGAGGTGCTTAAACTCTGCCATTTGCACCAGAATCGCAGTTCAGTCTCGGGAAACCGATGGTGCACATTGTTACGTACGCTCAGCTTCTGCAACCTGACCCGCGCAAACATTCGCAGCTGCCCGTCGTAGTGAGCATTGTTTCCGAGCTTATGTTGTGTGGTGCCGTTCCTTCGCCTAGCATTCAGGCCTCCGGTGAGGTTGTGTGCCGGGAGCCCGGAGAGTTGGAGATACCTGCTGGTAAGTCTTAGTTTTCTGCTCTTTGCCATTGAGATCAGAAGGCCTCGTCCAGCCTGCATGCGCTGGAACGAGTAGCAGTTGCTAGGGCTCTTGATTTCTCAGTTGCTGAGAAGTCCGTGCTCCTCCTCAGAGGAAATTTCAATCTTCGCAAAGCTTGCCATACATCTTGATCAACCTGAGTGGCATGACGGGTAGTGTACAATGTCAAACACCATCTCTCCCCCGACCATGGTTGTGTCGCATGAAGCACATGTGGATTGAACTCAAACGGCTCCTCAAACGTAGGCACCAATCGCCCCGGTAGGCGACGTCCCCATGAGTCCTGCTTCCAAACCACATCTTACTCAATGGCTCACCTGGTTCATGAATCCACATCTGTCCTCCAGCGAACTCCCCCAGGGTGATCGTACTGGTAGTCAATGGTTCCCGCTTATCGTTGTTCATATCGGTATGAGGAGACGACCATTTGCAGGTTGAAGGCGGCATGTCGCATTGTCACTTGTCTGCTTCTCCAAGGTGCGATGTGATTTTAGCGGCCCGAAACTTCGACGGGCCCTGGCGAGTTGCAGAGGTGCGCTTGCACTGTGGACTTGTCGGCCCGCCGTCATCATGGTCGTGAGCTGTAAATACAAGAATGTTTGGTATCAGCAAAAGATACGCAGATATGAAACCACAAGCCTTGTCAACACAGAGCAGATGTGCGATGAAAACGCTTCAGGCAACTGCAGCAGTTTGTCGATACAAACCAGCGTTGATGCGATTGAATCTGCATGGCTTGCGGTTCTGCCCAGCCCAGCCACGGCAGCGGTTTGAGACTGTTTTTCAGGGCATCGCGTCAAGCAGCAGGAACGACTGAGCTGACCTGTTTGAGGGGCGACTGACCCTTCGTTGTTAATTACAGTGCCTGATGCAATGAACTGAACCATAGAGGCCTAGTGATTGTGGCATCCGTGTTTCGTGCCTTTTGTCCAGAGTTTGCTTCCCACTCGTTGCCCTTGGCCGGCTTGGCTGTATAAGACCAAAATTCCGAAGACGCAGTGATTTTCAGCATCAGTCAGCGCAGGCTGCATGCTTTCTCGTCGAGTTCCGGTGTGCGAAGGTTTTGTCATATTCGAGGCAGCTGCAGTGACAACAGTCGTACTGTAGCAGGGGCAGCAGCAGTAGCAGTACCAGCAGGAGGAGGAGTAATCGTGGCTGTTGTGGTTAGTAGGGGCTAGTAGGGGCTGCAGCAGCACTAGCAGCATCAGCTGTCCAAAGCGTTTCAGGTTGTGGTGTCATGTTTTGACGCATCACGTTCCGTGAGACCAAAGACACCAAAGCACGAAGGTGCAATCCAGGTCATCCTGCTGCTCGATTCGAAGGTGCCTTCTCCGATGCTGCTGATTACTTGCTGAATGTCATTTGCGTCTGACCGTGTTTCGTCCCTGGACTGCATTTAGACCGTCATGATGTTGGGCTTTAACGGGCAGCAGGTTCCAGGCCTACATGAGCGCGATGCTCAGAAATTGGCCTTCTCGCATTGGTGATGAAGCTCGGCTCAAGGTTGAGCACCGCTTTTCGCATGCGGGGTCATGCCTTTGCTCGCTGTCGTCTGTCAGACTGTGGTTTGCTCAGGCTGGTCTGTCGATCGTGACTGTGAGTTCCCAGGTTATGCTGGTGCACGGAGGGAATAGTGCGATAAATTCTCGATGTCTGGCTAATGTTCACAGACTCGTATGTTTCGTGTTGGAACACCCTCTTGATTGCCCTTTCTGTAGCCTGGCGAAGCCAGGGAAATCAGTCGCTTGTCTGAAGATCAGCTTGTGAGGCTGTTGAGACATGTGTTCGGGCAGGAGGCTCATGGTGCTGGACAGTAGGATCTGATAGTTCACGAAAGTGGCATGTCAACGGCCTCAATCACACGTAGATTTGCCATGCTTTGCCATGGCTGGTTCGACCTCGCAGACTACACTTCAGCAGCTTACTCTGACAGCATTGCTGCCGAGACTCACTAGTCATGGCAAGGCTTTTGTTCCCAGCTGGTCATACGAACCGGTAGCTGTCTTGCTGCTGGTGCCAGTGCAGTGCTGGACCGCCTGCTTTAGAGCTTTATCGTGCATTGCCTTGGTGTGACGCGTTGATTCCTGTCTGGCATGCAGACACACTCCTTCCAGATACGCGAGAGTTCCAGCACCGCAGATGACCCAGCTTCGGTCATCAAGCTTGGACCCATAGAAGCGGCGTGCACACACACACAGAGAACTCATTATGGGAAGTGTGCTTGCGACAGCTTTCCTTAAGAACTCTGGCCTGAGCGATACTGGATGGGTTGTCGCCAAAGGCAGCACAACCAGGTCTTGTAACACCGCGAGCATTTGCTTGAGGTGGGTGATATCTCCTTCGTGCCTGCTGGTGTGAGGTGAGTTCACCATTCCCAGGCTGTGGGGGTTTTCAATTGTATTGCATGAGTCTATTGGGACACTTTCCCGAACGATTTCCCGCTCTGCAGCGTGGCAGGAGAATGTCAACACCATTCTCTGCTAGCAAGTTGCCGTTTACCTGGCCGGAATGTTTGAATAAAAGTAGCCGACGACGGCATGATGCTGGCCGATTTCGGCAGGTAGTGCGGCTCCATGCGGCTGCAATGGAGCGATTTTACTGAAATATTAAGAGAGCTTTGCTTCGGCAGAGGCGTGACATCTCGAGCACAGGGTCAGCGTGTCGAGACTTCACGGCTCCAGCTGCTGAGCTGCTGTTTGTGCTGTCGGATACTTGGCAGCAGCTACGCACTACATCAGTCGTGGAGACGCTGGTTGGAGAGCATACCTGTCCTATTTCGAGACGGATATCTGTTTCTTTGCGCATTTAGGCTTTGAAGCGACACTGCAGAGCCAGAAGTGCCTGAGGTGACGTTCAGCCACATCTCCTTCGGTTGTGACACAACAGGCCAAGATGGACGCAGACAGTCACGTACTTCTGGATTTACTCGATCGTTTCTGTGCAGGGTACCAGAAGGAACTTGCAGTTCTTCTTTGGCATCGCAGCAGAGACTATGCGGACAGAAAGCGCCACTCGGCTGCCAAGGAATGTTGTTGACTGCTTGAAGTGCATCTTTGATTTGCCAAGGACTGCGCGCTTGCTTGGGAAGAAGTTTTGGGCGCATAGTTTTACAATGTACAGCAGGGCATCGGAAGTGCATGCACGCAGGCCTTCAACTAGGCAGAATTAAGGAGCTCCATGGCAAGGGCGAAAGGGTTGCCCGGCAAATTGTTGTAGCTCCACGGAGGAGTCTGTGCGCGAGAAGTGCCCAGACGACATAAAAAGGGATTTTGGCCATTGCTGATCCGTTTATTCTAGCACTACTTTGCACTAACCTACCTTGCCCTTCAACAAGGCACTTTTGGAGAAAGACTTGGTAGCGTCAGTGACCACAGTTGACGATGGCCCTTCATCTCATGCGAACTTCAACAGCCTGCTGTTTGTGCACAGGTTGCATAAAGGCGATGAGTCTATGCAATGGGTGGAGCTCTGCATATTCGGCTTTCGCTGACTGCATCATGTTTGTCTGCCTGTGAGCATATGTCAGGTTGACCTGTGTTGCTGTGTCGGTTTGCATCAGTCATTGTCAAAAGTATTCACTAGGTATTGCACATTGAGAACAAGCACGTCTTTATCACTTCTATCGCGCGATCTACCAGCACCGTGCGGCAAGGTTCCCGCAGCACATGCCCAATTCCAAGTTTGCCGGCAAAAGATATGCTAGCTGGTTTCGATGGGCTTGAGTCTTCTACGGTCCTTGGTGTGCCTGATTAGCTGCTGGGATGCAGCTGCAGATACGATCAATGCCGACATTGTGTTTGTTGCAAATTCCTGGCTGCTTCGCCGCGGCCTGCGCCTTCGACGTGGGACGGATCTTTTCACTCTTCCTAGGTGTTGGCTTCATGAGGATCCGTTCCTGTACAGAATCTACGCCTACGACCACTGCTGCTGTGATCCATGGGAAAAGTCGCACCGATGTTGGACAGACATCGATGGCATGCGCCCTCGTGCCACAAAGCGCCACCACTGTTGTGTGTACACCTATGGGCCAGGCACCTTCTGCATGAATCGCGAACATGTCCAGCTGAGCTATCCAGGCTTGCCTCTGATAAAGGCTCGGTTGCATCCGTCAGATTACCCGTGGAAGAGCTTCTTTCCCAACCTGCTAACTGAAGCGGATTTGTTGCAGCCTTTGCACGGAAGAGACGGTGCCCCTGGTCCGGTTTTGCGTGTTGCTGACCTTGGTGCTGGCAAAGGCATAGATTCCATTGCTCTTTCTTTGATGGGACATCGTGTTGTCTCTTTGGAGTTAGACCGACTGGAGCTCCAGTTACTCAAGGCGAACCGCATGCTCAACAACGTTTCCTTCGAGATCGTAGCCGGAGACTTCACACTGACAAATCAGACGGCAGAAGCACTTCTGGGAGCGAACGAGGGATTGCCCTTTGATGTCATTGTGGCGAACTACCTGCTGCACCTGCCGAGCGAGCAGTTTCTGTTTTTTTTGGATTTGGTTGACCGAGTTGGAGCCCGGGACTTCCTTTGGCTCTGCCCGTGTGGGCAAGAAGTTTACGACTTATATGACTACCAAGCGGTGAACCGTGAGCATGCCTTTGCTCGCTTTGAGCTTGTTGATGCTGTGACCTTCGTAAACGTGGGAAATGCCTTCGAACCTGAAGTTCAGCTCGGCCAGACCCGCATCTGTGCGCTGCAGCGCAGGCGCCCGGCTTCGAATGCCTGGCGCTATCGCTGGCCTCGCGCCTTTGCCAATGCCGTCCTGCGGCCGGGGCCGGACTGCATTCCGCCGCTCTGGCGCTGCTCCCCTGACCACTTCATCTCTATGTAGCTGGTGCGCAGCCACCCGCAGCTCAAAAGGAAAGCTGTCGGTGTCTCTCCAGACCCCAGGCCGCAGCCCAAGCGGCCAAATCTCGAAGACACCACGACCCCCGAGCCTGAACATGATTTACCCACGAACCGAATAGATTCTGATAAGCACCGCCTGAGATCGGGGTTCCGCATGTTGATGCGCGTGATTCTTTCTTTCCTCGGCTCCAGTACCTGATCGGTGGTCCCAGCGTAGCGATGTTCATGCTTGATTTTGAGATTCTGGTGTTCCGAGCTCAGCTCACCGCATGTGCAATCGCAGTTCAAGGTTCACAGAGTCAGTTCAAAGCCGTACGGCCATGTGCATTCTTGGTTGGCAGTTGCTCCAGTGGGCTTCCTTGGCTGGGGCGCTGCCTGCACTTGCACAGCAGCTCAGCTCCTGAAGGTCGAGGACCATAGCCCGGTGATCCTAGACCTCACGACACGCAAGCCGGATGGAGCACCTGCTGGTGTGTCCCAGCCGTCTCACGTGTGGATGCCCACTTTCCACGGCATCTATCACACACAGGAGGTGGCTCCCGTTGGGACTCCTTCACGCCTTCTCTATACCTGCATCATTCACTCATTGCAAGATACGATTGCTTTAGCTACCTATATGGCGGCAATGCCGCAGGTGCAGCTGCTCTCTTAGATCTTGCCAGGCATCAGTCAGCTCTCTGCTCAACAGCTGCTTTACCATCCTGACTGCTGAATGTCCATGTTGCGTGCCATGTGCTCGCGGTTGTCTTTGCGAGGAGGTTTGAAGGTTCATGTGTGCCAGCACGGAGACACCTTTTCGAACTTGAGTGGTTGAGAAAGCAAGGGTGCAGGGCTCATCAGGGCTCAAGGCTGATCGGTGAAAGCCCCAAGCCGATAGGGGCCGATAGCGCTGAGGCAAGAAACGAGAAGCCTGCGCGGTAAATCCGAGAACGTGGATGCCTGGCCGTTTACAGGCAGCAGTGGTACCAGGCCGACACTTTGAGAATTTCGTGGCATGTCGGCGGCAAACATGGGCACTAATTGAGCTTTGAAATGCCGGAATCGGAGTACAGCAGTCCCGCATGCAATTTCTAGGAGGGTGTCCTAGATGAGTCTGCCCTCGGTGCTGCCGGTAGGTCTGCTTCTGCTGCCCCAGAGGAAGGGTTGACTTCCTTGACGTGTCTCTTGCATGGTTATCTTGCTTTGTGTTGTACGGAAGGGTGCAGGGTTTCCGAAATGCGGACCAGAGCTTTCCATGACTTAGGTGTTTGAGTTCAGGGAGATCGGGCACTTGTCATCTGTGGTTCAGCCTGTCCCGGTTCGTATGGTCCTCCATCTGTATGCCACCTCACGACTCTAAGATGCAAGTTTTTTCAGAGCCGCAAAGGCCATGAGCTGGAAACTACCGCGCCACGGCAGGAACCTGCTAAAAGGCTGTAGAAATGATCAAGACTCAGGACAATGTCTGGTGTTCACGACTTCCATGAAACCTTCATGAATCAACAACGTCCAAAGGTGTTGTGTGATTTGTACCGGCAGTCCTTGGCACCACCGACCATGACCAACTTGCGATTGCGGGGCCCAAAGCTCAAACCAAAACCCAACCCCTGCAAGATCTGACAGACCAAACCCGAAAGCTCATGGTGCCTTCGAGAGCTGGAGGCAAAGGCATACAGGCGTCCTTTTCTGGCCATGGAATTCGTTTGAGCTGGAATCAAGGGCCCGGAAGCATCCTCAAGCCCTGAAGTGAAACCTCTAGCCTGTCAGGGCCCAGCAGCAGAGAGGACTGTCGCGCCAGCTCCACAGACGGAGACGGAGCCGGCGGAGAGACTCGGAAAGACTTTAGGAGCTGGGGGAATAGGGGAATAGCTGGGCACAAAGGTTGAAGACTCGATTGCAGGACTCGGGCTTTTGAGGTTTAGCACCTTGGGGTTGCATGTGTGCTGATGTGTCTTGATGTATTCGTCAGAGCCCAATTCCAGACCTGGAATGTTCGTTGTGGAACTGTGCTCATCACCAGAAAACACCGGCCTTGGAACGTTGAGTCCCCGGTCCCACAACGAAGCACTGGCGGAAACACCTCTCATCGTACCCTTCGAGGTTGATTTTCTGTGTCCTTCTTTGCTCAGGATCTGTTCGACCAACTCCCGGAGGTCAAGACGATGTGACAGGATTGCACTGGCCAGTGAGCGTACCATGGAAGCATTCTGGAGATTGCACTGTACGTGGTCCGTGCATAAGCAGTCCGAACTACCCGTCCTTTTACGGCAACTCGCAACGGTGCAATATCTCCTTGCCGAAGCCGTCCGTGCTTCGTGTGGTGGACTTTGCCACCGAAGCAGAGTATGACGTTCTCACGGTGAACGGTATGAGATACTCGGGGGTCTCAGGAGATAGCAGCTCGGAGCCCGCGCTGGCGGTCGGTGACGTCTTCGTTCTGTGGACAGACATCGTGTGGGAATCGGATTATCGCGACAGCAATATTGGTTGGGAGCTGTGCATCGAGCCCCTTCCATCATGCTTCGATGGTCTGTCCCTACACCCAGCACCAGTGGCAGATTGTCCTCGTGATGGCGAGGTGTCCCTTATGGATTGCCAGACTGCCGAGCCAGGTGCTCTGTGTTTGGGCGGTAAGGATTGTGGCACCAGGGGTGACATCAACAACTGCTATGACAGCCTGCTGACTCATCCGCCTACGCTTGATGTCTACAGGAAGAGCCACGGCACACGCAGAAGCACGGCAACCGAAACAAGCACATCCGTGAGCAGCACGACGATGACAACTACTGTTGGACGCATCGTCAGGAACGGGGGTGTGTGGCAAGTGACGGGCACTTGCATTATCGACGAGCTTTGCATAAGCAGTCCGAACTACCCGTCCTACTACGGCAACACGCAGTGGTGCAATATCTCCTTGCCGAAGCCGTCCGTGCTTCGTGTCATGGGTTTTGCCACAGAAGCGGGGTATGACGTTCTCACGGTGAACGGTATGAGATACTCGGGGGTCTCAGGAGATAGCAGCTCGGAGCCCGCGCTGGCGGTCGGTGATGTCTTCGTTCTGTGGACGGATATGGCGTGGGAATCGGATTATTATCGCGGCCACGACAGCAACATTGGTTGGCAGCTGTGCGTCGAGCCCCTTCCATCATGTTTCGATGGTCTGTCCCTACACCCAGCACCAGTGGCAGATTGTCCTCGTGATGGCGAGGTGTCCCTTATGGATTGCCAGACTGCCGAGCCANGCGTCGAGCCCCTTCCATCATGTTTCGATGGTCTGTCCCTACACCCAGCACCAGTGGCAGATTGTCCTCGTGATGGCGAGGTGTCCCTTATGGATTGCCAGACTGCCGAGCCAGGTGCTCTGTGTTTGGGCGGCAAAGATTGTGGCACCAGGGGTGACATCAACAACTGCTACGACAGCCTGCTGACTCATCCGCCTACGCTTGATGTCTACAGGAAGGGCAATGGCACAACACGAACCACTACCACTTCAACCCTCACGACCCAAACCAGCACATCCGTGAGCAGCACGACGATGACAGCTACTGTCGGACGCATCGTCAGGAACGGGTGTGTGTGGCAAGTGACGGGCACTGGTGTTATCAACGAGCTTTGCATAAGCAGTCCGAACTACCCGTCCTACTACGGCAACACGCAGCGGTGCAATATCTCCTTGCCGAAGCCGTCCGTGCTTCGTGTGGTGGACTTTGCCACCGAAGCAGAGTATGACGTTCTCACGGTGAACCCATACTCTATGAGCCCCCAGAGTCCTCTATCCAGCTCGGAGCCCGCGCTGGCGGTCGGTGACGTCTTCGTTCTGTGGACAGACATCGTGTGGGAATCGGATTATCGCGACAGCAATATCGGTTGGGAGCTGTGCGTCGAGCCCCTTCCATCATGTTTCGATGGTCTGTCCCTACACCCAGCACCAGTGGCAGATTGTCCTCGTGATGGCGAGGTGTCCCTTATGGATTGCCAGACTGCCGAGCCANGCGTCGAGCCCCTTCCATCATGTTTCGATGGTCTGTCCCTACACCCAGCACCAGTGGCAGATTGTCCTCGTGATGGCGAGGTGTCCCTTATGGATTGCCAGACTGCCGAGCCAGGTGCTTTGTGTTTGGGCGGTAAGGATTGTGGCACCAGGGGTGACATCAACAACTGCTATGACAGCCTGCTGACTCATCCGCCTACGCTTGATGTCTACAGGAAGGGCAATGGCACGACTCGAACCACGACCGGAACAACCCTCACGACGCAAACAAGTATCACCCACACAAGCACCACCAGAACGCTCACGACACAGCCAGCCCCTGCTTACCTCGAGGAGCTTTGCTGTGTTCAGCAAAAGTTGTGGATTTTGGATCACACCATCGGCTTACAGGTAAGTGTATGTAAAAGTCGGTGCTACAATTGGGTTGCCAACAGTTTGCGCAAGCAGTCCAGGTGTGGTCGGTGTCGGGGCCCTGTGCTGTCATTGCAGGCTGCGTGCAAAGCCCGCACTTCCCGGACCAATATTCCGATCGCGAATCCTGCAACGTATCGCTGCCGCGGCCACATACGTTCCATGTAAGCGCGTTTGCGACTGAGAGCTCCTATGATAAGCTTCAGCTGGATGGTGTCTCATACTCGGGTCGGGAACTTGCAGCTGGTGATTCTCTTTATGTGCAGTCATCAATTCAGTGGACATCAGATGAGTCCATGGTTGAGGCAGGTTGGAGGCTTTGCCTGGCAGGAGCCGGCAGTGGGGCTACAGCAGACATGACAGTGCGTGACCCCGGGCTCTCAACAGCGTGGGTCATTTGCCTTACCGTGTTTCTTGGATTTACCCAGAAGTTTTCCTAGGCTGAACCAAGTCAAAATTGCACAGGTTTGGTAGTTATTCATAGGACTCTGCCCGTGTATTTGTAGTTCTTGCGGTTCCACCCAAGGCTGTCCACAGCGGTGCTTCTTGTGCCGGTGGTGTTGTGCATCGCACGTGCTCGAAAGGGCGAGAAGGCAGAGCCAGTGCTGGTCCAACGAGTTGAATTTTGGGGTGTCAGGGCCATGAAGCTGATGATGTCATGTTGTTTTCGCCCAGTCCGTAAGACGTAAGATCACACCTGTGAGCTCAGCTTATCGAGAGCCTCGCCTCGCAGGCCCTTCCCAAGGAGGCCGTGGAGGCGGAGGCGATGGCGACAACAGGCACTGCAAGCGCAAGCACCCCTGCAGGAGAGAAGGATGCTTTGCCAGTCTCTCGAGAAGACCTGGACGATGCCATGAGGGCTGTCATTGCATCCGCAGCCTTCAATGCATTGGATGTCAACGGGGACGGCACGATTTCAAGGATGGAGTTTGCGCAGCACTGCGCCGCAAAAGGAGTAGCCCCAGCAACTGCGACAGCTGCTTTTGCAACGCTGGACCTCGATGCTGATGGCGTCATCACTCAGCAGGAATTTGCAGCCCATGTGCTGCGGTCGGGGTTGGCCCACCCGCACGTCAAATGCCAGGGCACATGGGTGATGGACCTACCCAGCGGTAGCAGGGCCATTGCGACAGTAGTCGGAGCGCAGGTCTCATGCGCCGGTCAAGCATTTGTGTTGCAAGGGGATGAGGACAGCACGTTTTTCCACTGGCAGGATGGCACCCGTCAGCAGCTGACAGTTACTGATCGGGATGGACTTGTCTGGACAACGGGAGGTAGGTGGCCCCAAGCCCTTCGATGGACCCGTGTGCCGTCCTGCCCGATGGCACCGGATTGCATGAAAATGGGGCTAAAAATCAGCGAAGGTTATGAGTGCAGCAAATGTGGAAAGGAGCCACACGCAGGATCTTGGCTGTGGGTCTGCCCCTCGCACGACACATGCCTGTGTCCACAGTGCGCTCCAGTTCCCCGGGAGGCGGTCCTGGGGATTTCGGCAGCCTGGGTGATCGACTGCTTTCCGGAGATGGCAAGATCAGCGACGGGAATGGCCAATCCCAATTTCCATGAAATCTGCCCTGCAGTTGCCATGGGGCCGCGAGGGCTTGGCTTCGGCAAGACTTGTCCGAGAGATGGCCGACCTGGATGNGCAAGATCAGCGACGGGAATGGCCAATCCCAATTTCCATGAAATCTGCCCTGCAGTTGCCATGGGGCCGCGAGGGCTTGGCTTCGGCAAGACTTGTCCGAGAGATGGCCGACCTGGATGCAGTGTTGTAGATGCCGTGGAAGAAGAGCACAGAGGACGCGCAACTCACTTCGTGTCTTGGTGCTGGGCGTATTCGCTGAACGACTTCGTCAGTGCGCTGCAGTCTTGGGTCGTGACGGAAGACGTGTGTGCCGGTGAAGTGTACCTGTGGGTATGCTTCTTCTGCAACAACCAGTNTTGGTGCTGGGCGTATTCGCTGAACGACTTCGTCAGTGCGCTGCAGTCTTGGGTCGTGACGGAAGACGTGTGTGCCGGTGAAGTGTACCTGTGGGTATGCTTCTTCTGCAACAACCAGTTGCTCGTTTCATTCTCTGGCAAGCTGTGCACGGCAGGTTCTCACTCTCCCTCTCCCTCTCCATGTCACCCTGCCTCTTGGACTCTCTCTCTCTCTCTCTCTGTCTCTCTGTCTCTCTCTCTCTCTCTCGCTTCCATGCCTTGATCCTGAGGTATCGCATGCTCGAGTCCGGAGGCCAGACTGGGTCAGACGAGCTGACTTCACTGCTTGAGAACCATCTGCTCGAGGCTGGCCGGATGATCCTAATGTTGGACAACTCCGACAATCCGAAGTTTGTATCAAGGGCTTGGTGCCTATTTGAGACCTTTGTGAGCATCGACAAGAAGCTTCCAGTGTCAATAATCTTGCCTCAGATGTCTCGAAGTCAGATCCGGGTGCGGGACACAAGAAGCGGCAAATTGCGCGATGCTCTTGGGGGATTGGATGTGAGACATGCTCGCGCCTCGAACAAGCTGGATGAGGACAAAATCAAGAGGCTCATATTGACATCCGTCGGCGCGGACCTTGTGAACCAGTCGATCAGAGACTATCTGCTGGACTCTAGGTCTAGGTTTGCTTTGAGAAAGTTTTTATGATGTATTAAAGCATTACAAGACGGTGTTAGCGGTGCAGACACCTGGATCCCCAATGCAGTCCAGGAATGGCTTTCGACAGCAGGGTCGGACAGCCCATGCGAGCACGGAGGATGCTCACAGCTTGCTGGGTGCTATTGGTTGTGTAGCGACAACCAGGCAGCCCAGGCAGCCTGAAATCTTTGCTCGGGTCCAAGAACACAAGATTGCTGGACCGATGCTGAGGGGGTTTGCATGTGAAGTGGAAGGGAGTCGGCGCGAATTAGCGAGTCGTAGAATCATATGTGCAGCCTGGCTGAGCTACCGTGCACGGCGACCCAGCAGGCAGGCAGGCTGCAAAGATTCCATGCGGGCCCCTCGAGTGCAAAGTCCGTAGCGGGTCACCAGTTTTAATCCTGAGACTCTGGCTGCTGTGTGGCGGGTCTTCGCTCGTTCATACCAGCATAAGCCGCTTGCATTCAATTGGTGCTTTTGGGAGCAATCGCCTCTCTCACCGGTCCAAGCACGTCGATGCCTTGAAGGCCCAAGATGGTCCGAACTTTCCGGTACCATGCGTAGTGTCGCGATCGCGACAAGGCGCCGCAGCTGTACAGGGCTATGGTGGTGTAGCGGAGTGGTGGCATCTTCGAACCCTATGAACCTTAAGAGAGTATCTTCGTCAGTAGCTGGCCAGACCTGCGCCACAGTACTGACCCACTAGCTGGTCGGGAGCCTTAGCACAGTGTCGCCAAGACTCAAGCTGCGCCACACGAGCCAAAACCCACGCATGTTGCGGCGCTGGGAAACAACGTCTCAGTGTGCTTCGTGTGGTTGTGGGCGATGACATGACGGCAGGTAGCTTAAGACCTTCGACTTAACCTGCACGAGTTTGGGATTCGAGGGCTCGGGTTGTCTGCCCATGCTGTGTTCTAGCCGTTTTAAGTTCAAGCATGTTCAAGCCCTGAAGCGGAGCCAAAGCTGCAGCAAATGGGCGGGTGCCACAACCTGCTCTTGGCTGCTCTGCTGCGGGTGCTGCTCGCCAGCAATCTGACCGTTGAAGATGAGCACACTCACCACGGTCGTGGCCTGAGAGGACATTGTTTGGGTTTCTGAGTTTCGCTTCCAAGGTATTGTCAGGTTGGTGAGCATGGATTGTTTAAAGCACCTTCGGGGCTATGAGGGTGCGGTCCTGGGCCTAAAGCGTACTGTTTGCATGGCCCAGGAGACCCTGCAACACTTTGGCTGTTGGTCCCTTTGACAGTGCTTGCTGCTCTACTGGTGCTCATGATCGTCTTGATTCTGCTGCTGTGTTAACCAGAATCAGCTTGTTTTTGCCCGTGGCTTGAAGATTTTCCAATGCATCCTGGGCCTGGGTTTTGACGTTGTTTCGGGCACTGAGGACGTTGGCGGCCTTTCTGGTGACCTGCTTTGTAGTCTCTGGACTGTCATTGCTGCTTTGTGCTTCCATGCTGGCGGGCTTGGCGCTGCTAGCGTCATTGGCTTTAGTTCTGGTTTTCGGTGCTTTTCCCATCCTTGGCTTCACCGTGTCCTTCGCTTTCGCAGCGGATGCAGTGTGCGCTGCCCGTCAGAGCTGGAGAAGCTACGTTCCCACGGTGAAGGTTGTGAATGGCCTCCGCCCACTTATGGACAGAGCCAGTGCCGCTGCGTGCGCTGTGCGCACGCCGGCAGCGCTGCAGGGCTCTTGGGCAATTGAGCTGCCAGGTTCAGGGGATAAATTGCATGTTGAACCCACGTCTCCTGTTGCATGATGACCATGTCAGCGTTCCTGCCCAGTTTTTCAGACAGGTGGTGGCCTCACGCTGGGAAGCGTGATGGACGGTCGGCTGTGCTGCTGGGGTCAGAGCTTTCCTCTCCAAGGCGATCCCAAGAAACCTTTCTTGGAATGGCCCGACGGAACGTGCCAGGAGCTTCATGTGGAGGTGAGTACCCCTGTGCAAGATTGTTGAAGCATTCCCGCCAAGTCTTCACCGCATGAATCTGGGGTTGAAGGCATATTCTCAACATCACACCAGGAGCTGGAAGTTGCAGAGCCAATCCTGTTGACCTGGAGTTTCCTGGTTTGCACTGAAGACTCGAATTTTGGAGAATCGTCGCCTCAAGCTAGCATGGCCAAAGGAATGACGATCATTACATTATACGCTTTTCCCAGCCGTCGGTAAGGTCTGAAGATTTTCTGATGGCGCCTATGCATACTTTCTTTTTTTTCGTCTGTAGTGACTCTAGTCATCCGGGACCCCCCCAACCCGGAACACCTGCAACACCCGCAACCCGGAACACCCGGAACCCGGGACCTGGTCCCCCTTCAATGCAAGACAGGGGCAACAGAGTCCAAAAGCACTCACAGGGCAGCTGGGGGATCAAAACCTACTGCGGGGCCGAAGGGGTTAGGGTGCCCGGGTGCCCTGAACCACCCAGAAAAGCAACCCCCGGCGAAGCACTCTAAGCAAATGTTACTGCAAAAGTTGGCGGGCCTACCTAGAATACTGATGACAAATAAAACAAAACGACATCAGTGAGCAAGGGCGAGCATCACCGAGCATTTGTGAGCATCCTAAACCCCCCGCCAGCCTTTGTGAGGCTCGACCCGATCCGCGGCTGCATCGACGCTGAACACTTCAACACACAAAATCCGGAGCCAAACAGAGGGGACGTATCCCCAACAATCGTGCTCTCGCCGCAATCCGGTGCGAAGCGGCCTCCCCACCACTATGTAAAACTGTGCCGTTAATATTTGGCACGGTAACCCGCTGCGGTTCGTGTACATGCAGCATGATGAGACTGCCGCGCAGCTGGGCTTGTCCATTTGTCCACCACGGCTGGGGGGGGTATGCATCGGTGTGATGCTGATCATCACCATAGTCTTGTCATGCGCCACCGCCGCCACCACCGCCACCAGCACCACCAGCACNACCGCCACCGCCACCGCCACCACCACCACCACCACCACCACCATCACCACCATGAAAAGCACCATCTTATCGCCGTAGTCACCAAATGTCGCCATTCTCCTCTCGCTCGCATCACCATCAATGCGGGCAAATACTGTATCTGCTGCGGTGACTATATTGGGGCCTGCTGCAATGGAGAGCCGGGGCCCCTGCGGAGTCTCCTAGAGAAAGCCCTGACCCCTGGCTGCCTTGGCACCCACGGTGCTGGCATCCCCAAGGAGGTCGTGGTCGTTTCGAACAGAGCTTGAGTTATGCATGTGGTTTCATGCGCCAGTGATACCGCAGACCCATGCACACAGGACGAAGCGCCAAACCAACACGCCCAGGTACTCGGGCTACATGGCCGGAGACGCTTCGCTGGATCCGTGTCCCATTGTGCCCACGTCCATTGCAAGCCGAGGTGCACAAGCGAAAGCCTAGGCTACTAGCAGCAAGCTCGGCAGGGATCTCAAGCAAAATTGACTGCGACATCGGGTACAGTCCAGCTCCCGGACGATTCACAGTTGAAAACAGTACACCTAGGTTGTGGTCGTCCAAGCCTTCCCTATGGCCCTGCCCGTGAATAGGGCCTACATATTCGGAGCATGTTGATTTGTCCGAGCTTGCGAACCTAAGCCCTTTGCCTAATCCGCAAACGAGAGCAAGAGTTCTGCAAATTGAACCCTGGCCCGAAACACGAGGCTGCGGAGCTTCACAAGGATCACCACATGCAGCTGTGGAGAGCCGAAGAAGGTTACGTTTGCAGCAGATGTGGCCTGGATCAGCCCATGGGCTTGACATGGGTTTGCCCCTCGCACGACACATGCCTGTGTCCACAGTGCGCTCCAGTTCCCCGGGAGGCGGTCCTGGGGATTTCGGCAGCCTGGGTGATCGACCGCTTTCCAGAGATTGCAAGATCAGCGACGGGAATGGCCAATCCCAATTTCCATGAAATCTGCCCTGCAGTTGCCATGGGGCCGCGAGGGCTTGGCTTCGGCAAGACTTGTCCGAGAGATGGCCGACCTGGATGNTTGGTGCTGGGCGTATTCGCTGAACGACTTCGTCAGTGCGCTGCAGTCTTGGGTCGTGACGGAAGACGTGTGTGCCGGTGAAGTGTACCTGTGGGTATGCTTCTTCTGCAACAACCAGTGCCTCAGCCCTCACCGGAACCCTCCTCTTGTTGTCATAGCTAGGGACTGCTACTGATCTGATTGCCAGTGTTTGCTTTCAAGGTACCGCATGCTCGAATCTGGCACGCGGACCGGCTCGGATGAGCTCAAAGCTGTGTTTGAGACTCATCTAGGTGCAACCGGACGGATGCTTCTGATGTTGGACAGTTTCGTGCAGCCAAAGTACATATCGAGGGCTTGGTGTATATTCGAAAGCTTTGTGTGCATCGACAAAAAGTTTGCGATGTCCATCATTCTCCCAGAGAGCTCGGGTGCCAAGTTCAAGCAAACTTTGGACAGCGCAGGTGGGCCCTTGCCACGTCGAGCTGTCGAGTGTTCATACACTGACGACCAGAGAGTACTGTATACTGTATACCCGCTTCAATGTTCGTGGTCTTCCGACGTGACAGGAGCTATTCAATACGTACTGAGCTCTCGACGCCGCAGACTATGGAAGCCTACCTTTTGAAGTCACGCAAGCTAGCGTAGCAAAGCTTTCGTTTCATCCGCGTTAGCGATTTGACCGGACCGCCGGCCAAACCGCAAGCACCGCAAAACCCTCCCCTCCTCCCGCACGATGACGCCACCACCACCACCGCCACCAACACCACCACCACCACAAGCAAAAGCACCAACTGGAACAACAGTGTAAACAACAGCAGCAGTAGCAGCGGCAGCAGCAGCAGCAGCAGCAACAAGAGCAGCAGAAACAACAGCAACAGACCCAGACCGCAAACCGACCCCACAGATCAGGCAGAAGCAGACCCTGAACCCGTAGGCGGCCAAAAGCCGTTGCCTCTCATATACTGGACCCTTTCTCTGCTTTCTACAAGTTGGTGTCAGCTGTGAGGTTGAGAGTCACGACCCCATCAAGCCCCGTAGCTTTCATTGCCTGGCCCCGACCCCTCAGCTTTTTGGCTTTCTCGATGAATTTGCCACCCGCTTTTTCGTCTTACGCCATGTGTGTTTGTTTTGTCATTAACGTTGTTCATTGCCTTCCGTTGTTTCTTGAAGGCCGCTGCTTTCCTTGCCTTCCACTTTCGCGTCCTGCTGCTGTTGGCTTTCATGTTTATGGCCGTTTTTTGCTGCCTCAGTGGCGTTGTGGGCTGTCTTCTGGACGTCCTGACGTCCTCGGCTGCTCGGCCTCGGTGCAGGCGAGCTCGGCACAGAGTCCATCGCAGGTGCATTCCGGATGGACTGGCAAGCGAGGCAACTGTCATTTGCATCGGTGGCGACCGCGAGCACGATCGTTTACATCGAGGGGCCAAGGCGATGTTCTTCAAGCTGCGTGTGGTAAAGAGGCGGCGCCACTCGCTGTGGTCCTGTCGGTTATGCCGGGCATTTTTGAGCAGTCATTCTGAGGCCTGATGCTCAGGTGGTACGGGCACGCGTCCCCGGATGTGCAGACGGCAACTCTTGCAAAAGGAGTGCTGGGTTATCCGCATTGGGAATGATGCGCCGAAGTTGGCACATGGGCAGGTGGCATCTTCGAGAACGAGCCTGATTACCACGAGGCTTTCTGTGGTTCTTCGGCCCTCGACGGTGTCTTCTCATTGCACCAAGGCCGGGTGGCGGGACATGCACAAATCACTGTCAATCTAAGCCCGAACCTGGGTGCAGGGAGTTCTTCAAGATGGCCGCGGTGTTCAGGATACATGGGGATGGGCCGTTGAGTTTCAAACCCGAGGGGAGATCATCACAGGCCTTCTTCATGCGAGCCTGGAGCTGCCAGGCACCTCATTTCTGCCAGTGGGCGGAGCAGGGCAATGCCATCTTTGTCGAGCCACTGAGGTGGGATGCTCCATTAGCCGGCGAGGCCTCAAAGCCTCCAGCAGTCGGTTGGATCGAGCGCTTGTTGCCTTTCGTTAAATCTGGGTGTCGCTCGAGGCAGTGCTCAGCTTGGAGTGCGCTGACCGCGCAAGCCGGAGGAGGGGGGCTGAGTCCGAGCATGGAGCATTGGCGGAGTTCTCCGGCAATGGTAGACGGAGGATGTCACTGCTCTGTTGCAGGAGGCCGGATTTGATAGCATCATGTTGCAGCGGAAGACATCGGAAGACCGTCAATCGTAAAGGGGCTTCATGGAGCTTTAGGGCCGGCCGGCCAGATGCACGAGACCATCTGGTGTTCAGGTTGGTGATGTTTTTTGTTTGCAGTGATGTTGGGGACCACTCCCAAACCCCGCAAAACCACACCTTTGCAAACGGAGCGAGTGCAGTATGTTCAGGGCGGCAAGCAAGGGTCCAAAGGCATGTCTTCCCCCGAGCCCAATGTCAACATCGACGCTGGCGCACCGGTCGCCCAGGCATCAAAGAAACAGCGCAAGGATGCCATCCCGGACGGGATGACCAAAGTGGACATCGCCAAGGACGGCAACTGCCTTTTTGCATCCATTGCCATGGTGAGTTACAACGGCAGCTCAACCAAGGGCTGCAGCGCAGATTCGTGCAGCATGCATTGGGCGATGCAGCGTCACCCTCGGAGCCTTGAAACTTCGTGGGACGGTCTTGTGCCGACTTCGGGCGAAAAGCCCACCGAAGCCGAGACTGGCAAGCTTCCTCTCTGCGTGTATCTTGACATGCTCGCGAAGGAAGGTCTTGGAAAGGTGCTTTCAAAACAGCGGCTATTGCATTGGCTATCAAGCGGACTGTTATTGTGCTCGGGCCCACTTTACAGCAGGCTGAGCCCATTGTTTACAACCGAGACTCTGAAGGCGATCCGGTGGTGCTTTGGCTTGAGGGCCGGCATTATGACTTGTTGCCAGGCGCTCTACCTGGGGACATTCTTCAAGCAGCGCAGCCGGGCGTCTGGACGGGACAGCGTGGCGGTGGGGATGCCGGGGACGATCTTTCCGAGATCACTTGCTTCATTCCCGCTGGGCATGGTGGGGCAGTCGCCAACCCGGTTGAGGAACGTTCGAGATCACGGCTTCGTTTGGAAATCGAGGGGGAGTGCGCTCGACGTCTACATTGGCGCAAGGTTCCTTAAGCCACTTGCGGGGCCGTGGAGGTTGGAAGGGCTCGGCGGTGATTGACACGGTGGCCGTTGTTGCTTCTTCTTCTACGCCTAGCGGTACTGCAGCGGCCAGTGCTACCCGGCTCCAGCACTATGCGTGTACGCAAGTGGCAGCCTAGGACAAAAACAAATTCCGGATGGAAGTGCTCTGAGTGCGGCTATTCTACAGGTGTCAGCACAAGCACTGGCCGCAATGCAAGCAGGCACATGGTGATTGCTTTCATCCGGAGTTGCGCGAGCAGCGTAGCATGCGCCAGAGGCGCATTGGGATGGTGCCGTACAACAAGGACACTTGCATCTGGAAATGCCCTGCCTGTGACAAAGGCCTGCCCAACCGTGATGCGCGCGATGATGATCGGTTGCAGGCCCGCGGCAACACGCAGCAACGGGGCATCCTGACCTTGATATCCCCCTCTTCCTGCAGAAGCTCTATACAGTTGGCGTCGCCAGGCCTACCAACGCGGTGAAAGCGGCAGGTGTGGCTTTGCGGCTTCAGGAGATCAAGGCAGGCAAGAGTGGTGATCATACGTTCAGTACTCCAGTCGAATCCAGCCATACCCGTAAGGAGAACTCGCCAAGCTGTTTCAAGCGTGCCAAATTCGACGACAGTTCAAGGTGAGCAACAATTGCAAGCGATAATGATGATGGGGATGATTCGTTTCATTGCTGATGTAATAGCAACCTCAAAATTTGGCAGAGCCGGTGGGATATACTCTAAGCCTCTAAGCTCCCAGACCTTCGAAATTAAATGTTCGTGGAGTTTAGTGGAGGTGGGAGCTGGCACACATTCTGACGCAAAACTTGGGAGCTTCTACATGTCACAGTTTTTTGTTTGGTTTTTTTGCAAAATGTGTGCAAAACCTGGTTGCATTTTTGTTGCAAAGCTGCTTGCAAAAGAACTGTTTCAAGGATGCCGGAAAATATCATAAATCAAGCGCCTCAAGCAGCTCGCGATGGCGCTAATGTTACCCCGGAGGTTCTCGATGGCATCAAGCGCACCCTCGAGGTCATTGATGCGGATGCCGACACCGTGATCGCGAAGTAGGCGGAGGACAAGGAGCCGGCCAAACACGAGTTGCAGTTGCTTGGGGTGCTCCATCAAATTCTTTTGTGTTCGTTGGCAAGGCGCCTGGTCAGATGAGTGTGGTGCACGCCCAGTCAAGTGCAACTTTGGAGGGTTCCGCTACAAAAAGAAGCGCAATGGCGAGCTTCGTGCAATGAGCGAGGCTGGTGGAGTTGCGAGCCATACGGCCGCCGATATCTTTGCTTGGTGAGGCTGTCGAGGACTCTTCTGGCGATGTGGTTCGGCAGGCTTTGGAGTCAGGACTGCGGAAGTGAGCGCATGAAGAGTGATGGCGAACTCCGCGTGGGGACGTTGACTGTTCGGAGCCTGGCTATGCGACTTGCTGAGGTTTCTTCCTTAGCTGCGAGGGCGGGGGTCCGTTTACTTTGTTTGCAAGAAACTCGCACTACGATTTTCGGTTTCATGGAGTCAGGCATGATGCCTTTCGGGCCAAAGGGTGGAATTGGATTGTGGGCCGCAGGGCTCTGACGTGGAGGGGGCCTGACGTGGGAGCGTTGCCATTCTCACGGACTGGCCTGCGCAACAGATTGAGGTGCCGGTGACGGTGGTTCATGATCATGGGGTGATGGCAGCTCGCGTTCATCGGCTTGGGCGTCCTCCTAACCTGTATTTATATGATGACGATGACATGCTGAATCAAGCAATCACTGGGAATGTGTGTGAATGGGTGCAACAAATGGGCTGCGACTTCATTCTGCTTAATGCTGGTGGAATACCTTAACTCGGGACGGCTGATGGCGGCGGACAATTCAATGATGTCTTCCTTTCCCAGGACTCGAAGGAACCATCAAGGCCATTATACCGGTGTCGCACGATTGATTACGGCGTCCACTCATGTGGCTGGCAGTTGGGGCTCCGGGCTCGGCATCAAGGGCCGGTTGATCATGACATGGTGTGCTATTCGATTGCGTTGGATAGCGGCTTAATGGTTGGAGATGGAGTTTATGCATCGATGAGCCGCCAGCGTGGGATGATGCGTGGCGCGAGGCTGCTCCTCGCTTTCGCGATGCCGTGGCTAATCGAGACATTGAGTTGGCTTGGCGTCTTCTTTCAGGTGCTGCACAGAGTGCGCTTCAACGTGCATCCGCTCCTTCCGCTCGCCCTCGTAGCGAGCCGGGGCGCCCTTTGTTGATGGAGGCTCACTTGGGCAAGGCAATCAAAGCACAACCACTTCGAGAACGGCGGCTTCGTCGTGCCCATTTGGCCTGGGCGTTTGCAACCTGCGGAGCCATCAGTTGGCGCAAGCGTTGTTTGACGAAGCTGCTAAGGAAGCCGAGCGTGCATCCAAGGCGCAAGTTCAGGAATGCAAGGACAGCGTTGTGCAGAACATAGCCAAGGCGACACCCTGCCTGCGCAGCAGCGAACAGGAGCCTCCCGTCCCGCCGACATCACCGATGATCTTCATCCTCAAGTGCGTGCTGTACGAGAGGCGCATCGTTGGTCTGCTGTGTGCGCCTGTCCGGACGGCCGCGCTTTGGAAGGGCTTCTTGCCGATCTCCCTCGTGATGATCTTCGTGCTGAGGCTCCTTGTCTTCGGGCCACGGCTGGCATGGCAGTTCTGGTGCGACAGTTGGATGGATGGTGTCGTCGCGTTTTCCCACCGGCTTTTTCTGGTGGCATGGGCGGCAAGTCTGTTGATGATGCTTATGCAGATGGTTTGGCGAGCGGCAACTTGGGTCGTTGGCAGGTTGCAAGGCCGACATTCGAAAATATTTCGGCACGGCCTCGCCTCGCTTGGCTTTGTCGGTCTTTACTTGGCTTGGTGGGTTTCCAGCTCTGGCATCCGTCATTTCTCGCTTCTATGAGAAGCACCAACGATGGATCGCTGTCGATGGCAACTATGCGCCTGGCCCGCCTGAATGATATTGTTGATGATGTCAGCCGCGCTTTGTTTTGGGAGCGGCAGATTGGACCGTCGTCAGTTTGCAAGGCCGATATTCGAAAAAGCTTCGACACGACCTCGCCGCGCTTGGCTTTGTAGGTCTCTACATGCTTTGGTGGGTCACCGGCTGTGGCATCTGGCATCTCCCACGATGGGTGGCATTGATGATAGCCGCTTTGCTTTCGGGCGTCATGTTTTGTTGCTTGGAGATGCTGGTATGGATCAACGTGGTGGAGCGGGACGTGCCCATGGTAAGGGCCGCGGGCTTTTTAGACGATAGGATATTTTGGTTCTGTCGGCGTTGTGGTAGCAATAACAGGTATACAGTTCATTTGTCATGCCAACAAGCTGGACTTTGGGGCCATAGCCAGTCCGTGAAGATTTTCTTCAAACGACGTTCCAGCTCCTCGGCATCAACTACAACACGGAACCTATGTTGGGCACTCATCTCCGTGTATCGGTTCGGTGGGTGGGGATGTTGGTATCTTCGCCAGTTCGTTTGTACGCGCCTTGGGTGCACTACCGCAAGAGGGACATGGCTACTAGCAGCTAGCAAGTCTTTGGTAGGGGCTGCAAAATGTGGAAGCGGTTGGTGGCGATATGTTGGAAAGGCATGGTTGGTGTGTGGCTTCATCCTGAGTTTGCCTGGGCCGAGTGTGGTGCTTCGTGTAGAAGGAGGTTCGACGCTCTGGGATGTACGATGCAAGGCGGCTGCAGGCATGCATCGTCTTTTTGCGCCTCGTTGAGTTGGGCTCTGCTGGTAAGCGCGACTACATGGATGCGAAGGTGGTTTGGTTGCTTTCGACGGGCCGATTGTATTTTGCTTTCCTGCGAACCCTTGCCTTAAAACGGTGCTGCGAGTTCCGTAGGCGCTGGCCGGCACCTTAATCCGTGCTGAAAAACATGCTTTCCGTTTTGTCTTGATTTTTGCTTTTTTCTTTGCTGCCCATTGTCGTCTTCTGCTGCTTATTCTTGTTGCCGCTTTCTACGTTATACGGCGGCTCTACGATTTTCGTTTTTCACCAACAGCGCAGCGATGGGGTCTTGTTGCGGAGCGGGTTCCGGAGCGGGTTGCGGAGCGGGTTCCGGAGCGGGTTCCGGAGCGGGTTCCGGAGCGGGTTTAGGAGCGGGTNAGCGGGTTCCGGAGCGGGTTCCGGAGCGGGTTCGGGAGCAGGTTCTGGAGCAGGTTCCGGAGCAGGTTCCGGCGCGGGTTCGGAGCGGGTTCCAGAGCGGGCAGGTTGGAGCGGGTTCCGGAGAGCAGGTTCCGGAGCAGGTTCCGCAGCGATTCGGGTTCCGGAGCAGGTTCCGGAGCAGGTTCTGGAGCGGGTTCCGGAGCGGGTTCCGGAGCGGGTTCGGGAGCAGGTTCTGGAGCGGGTTCCGGAGCAGGTTCCGGACGGGTCCCGGAGCAGGTTCCGGAAACGGTTTTGGGAGGGTACCGTAATTTCGGCAGCGGTTCCGGAGCGGCGGTTTCGTGGTATTCGAGACGCTTCATGTGATTTCGTGTGACAAACATGGTACTAAAAGATGTTTCATGTGGTTTCCCAGTGTGGTACTCGAAATGTTTCATATAGTTTCGTGCAGTCAGTGGGGATTTCGAGATACTTCACGCGGTTTCGTGTGGCCAGCGTGGTACTCGAGATGTGTCACGTGGCACGTGGTGTCGTGTGGCAGAGTGGCATTTGAGATGTGNGATTTCGAGATACTTCACGCGGTTTCGTGTGGCCAGCGTGGTACTCGAGATGTGTCACGTGGCACGTGGTGTCGTGTGGCAGAGTGGCATTTGAGATGTGTTATGTGGTTTCGTGTGGCTAGCTAATTCACGCGGTTTCGTGTGGCCAGCGTGGTACTCCAGATGTGTCATATGGCACGTGGTGTCGTGTGGCAGAGTGGCACTTGAAATGTTTTATGTGGTTTCGTGTGGCCAGCGTGGTACTCCAGATGTGTCATATGGCACGTGGTGTCGTGTGGCAGAGTGGCACTTGAAATGTTTTATGTGGTTTCGTGTGGCCAGCTAATTCACGCGGTTTGGTGTGGCCAGCGTGGTACTCCAGATGTGTCATATATACGTAGTGTCGTGTGGCCAGAGTGGCACTCGAGATGTTTCACGTGGTTTCGTGTGGCCAGCGTAGCGCTCAAGATGTATGATGTGGTTTTGTGTGGCCGGTGTGGTGCCCGAGATGTTTCATGTGCTTTCGTGTGGCCAGCGTGGTACTCCATATGTTTCATGCCCTTTCCTTTGGCCAGGGTCCAGGGTTGTGTTCGACATGTTTCATGTGGTTTCGTGGTGCCAACGTGGTACTCGAGATGTTACATGTGGATTCGTGTGGCCAGCGTGGTAATCGAGATGTTTCATATGTTTTCGAGTGGCTTTTGTGGTACTCGAGATGTTTCTTATGGTTTCGTGTGGCCAGCAAGGTACTCGAGATGTTTCATGTGGTTTCGTGTGGCCAGTGTGGTACTCGAGATGTTTCATGTGGTTTCGTGTGGCCAGCGTGGACTCGAGGTGTTTCATGTGGTTTCGTGTGGCCAGTGTGGTAGTCGACATGTTTCATGTGGTTCCGTGTGGCCAGCGTGGTATTCGAGATGTTTTGCGTGCAGCCAGCATGGTCGTCGACATAATTCATGTGGTTTAGTGTGGCCAGCGTGGTGTTCGAGATGTTTCATGTGCTTTCCTGTGGGCAGGGTCCAGAGGTGTATTCGAGATGTTTCATGTGGTTTCGTGTGGTCAGCATGGTAATCGAGATAATTAAAGTCGTTTCGTAGGGCCAGCATGGTAGTCGGCATATTTCATGTGGTTCCGTGTGCCCTATGTGGTGCTCGAGATGTTTCATGCGGTTTCGCGCGGACGGCATGTACTCGCGTTGTTTCAGTTGGTTTCGTGTGGCCAGCGTGGTACTCCAGATGTGTCATATGGCACGTGGTGTCGTGTGGCCAGTGTAGTATACTCAAGTTTTGTCGTGTGGTTTCNGTGGCCAGTGTGTTACACGAGATGTTTCATGTGGTTTCGTGTGGCCAGTGTGGTACTCGAGATGTTTCATGTGGTTTCGTGTGGCCAGCTTGAAATTCGAGATGTTTCAAGTGGTTTCCGTGGCCAGGGTGGTACTCGAGTTGTTTCATGTGGTTTCGTGTGGCCAGCGTGGAAATCGAGATGTTTCATGTGGCTTCGTGTGGCCAGTGTGGTAGTCGAGATGTTTCATGTGGCCAGTNTGGTTTCGTGTGGCCAGCGTCGTACTCGAGATGCTTCATGTGGTTTCGTGTAGCTTGCGTGGTACTCGAGATGTTTCATTTGGTTCGTGTGACCAACGTGGTAGTCGACATGCTTCATGGTTCCGTGTGGCCAGCGTGGATGTATGTGGATGTAGTTTCGTGTGGCCAGTGTGGTCCCCGAGATGTTCATGTGGTTTCGTGTGGCCAGCGTGGTACTCGAGATGCTTCATGTGGTTTCGCGTGGCCAGCGTGGTACACGAGATGTTTCATGTGGTTTCGTGTGGCCAGTGTGGTACTCGAGATGTTTCATGTGGTTTCGTGTGGCCAATGTGGCAGTCGACATGCTTCATGTGGTTCCGNGTTTCATGTGGTTTCGTGTGGCCAGTGTGGTACTCGAGATGTTTCATGTGGTTTCGTGTGGCCAATGTGGCAGTCGACATGCTTCATGTGGTTCCGTGTGGCCAGCGTGGATGTGGTTTTGTGTGGCCTGTGTGGAACACGAGATGTTGCATGTTGTTTCGAGCGGCGTGCGTAGTTTCGAGATGTTTCATGTGGCTTCGTGTTGCCAGCGTGGTCTGCGACATAATTCATGTTGTTTCGTGTGGCCAGCGTGGTGCTCGAGATGTTTCATTTGTTTTCGTGACGTGTGGCCAGNTTCATGTTGTTTCGTGTGGCCAGCGTGGTGCTCGAGATGTTTCATTTGTTTTCGTGACGTGTGGCCAGCGTGGTACCCGAGATATTTCATGCTCTTCGGCTTCTCCTTCAGCGTTAATCATGCCGAGGTGTGCGTCATCGAAGGAAAACTTTTCTTGGTCACAACATCGGGCGGAACGGCAGTTCGCATGATGAGGAAAGGTGCCAAGCGGTGGTTGACTTTCCACCTCTCA
>BGNK01001980.1:89781-119275 GCA_003297005.1 Symbiodinium sp. clade A Y106
GCGGAGTTCCCCCCAAAAGCGGGTTGGGATCAGCCGCCACTGCCAGGTGTAAGGCCTTCAAGGTGAGCAGACAGATGATGAAGAACCACATCTGTTTTGCGTCTTTTGACGAGGCCTCTGCAGCAGATGCACCGTGTCCACGTGAGCAGATCGCGGACGCGTCTGGCATCGCAGTAGGTGGCACTGTGCTGCAGATGATGCGGGGCCTTAGCCGCGCGCCGACGTGACCTCAGAGAACCTCTTGAGGCAGCTTGGTTGCAGGTCAGGAACAATCAGGGCAAAGGTTCTGGCCCTGTCGCACTCCTATGGAAAGCTGTCCATCAGCTGGGCTGGCAGCGGCAACATCCCTGGAAGTTCACTTGCCAAGATGGTTCGTGCCTGGACCTCCTTGNTCAGGGCAAAGGTTCTGGCCCTGTCGCACTCCTATGGAAAGCTGTCCATCAGCTGGGCTGGCAGCGGCAACATCCCTGGAAGTTCACTTGCCAAGATGGTTCGTGCCTGGACCTCCTTGGGGGACCAGAAGGTCAGTGGTAACATGTGATCCGTCAGGCACTCCGTGACATGGTTTTGCAAGAAAAGCCTTGGCTTAATCGTAAAGATATGCAAGGTTTGTGGACCACTGCTTCTCTTGACTTTGAGGCCACCACCAGGCTGTTGCGGGGTTCTGAAGAAGCACTCAACACCACACACAAGGGTAAACTNTCGTAAAGATATGCAAGGTTTGTGGACCACTGCTTCTCTTGACTTTGAGGCCACCACCAGGCTGTTGCGGGGTTCTGAAGAAGCACTCAACACCACACACAAGGGTAAACTTAAGGTGAGTTTCAAACCTGTGCTCACGGCCTTTGAGATCACTCACTTGAGAGTGCTTTTCAGTGGAGGGTGCAGTCCAGTCACGTGAAAGACTAGTACTTGCCCATATTATATGTAAAGTTAAAGGCAAATCAAGTCTTTGCCCCTTCTGTCAGTCCTCACCCGAGACTGTTACGCATATTTTTGGCACTGTGAGGCATGGGAAAGTCAAGTTGTACCCTAATTTTGATGAAGCAACACTTCCAGAGTGCACACGCCAGTGCGGCCTCGTGTTGGTAACGCATGCCGACCCTAGAGGCGACTTTGCATGTAGTTTGCAGNCCCTAATTTTGATGAAGCAACACTTCCAGAGTGCACACGCCAGTGCGGCCTCGTGTTGGTAACGCATGCCGACCCTAGAGGCGACTTTGCATGTAGTTTGCAGCACATGTAGATTAGAAGCTTCAGTGCGTGCGAAGCTGAGCGTAAGAGACTTTGTCAGGCTGAACTGGACCGCCGTTCGGGTGAGCCTGAGCCACTGCACACACAGGAGCAAGAAGACAACTCTGTTCCTGACTTTGTGCGTTTGAACTCAGCAAATGCTTGTGTCATGGATCTTTCCCCAACATACCCGTGAAATTTTGAAGCAGAACGCATCCAGATGTGTAAACCCTTTTTTCAANCTTTGTGCGTTTGAACTCAGCAAATGCTTGTGTCATGGATCTTTCCCCAACATACCCGTGAAATTTTGAAGCAGAACGCATCCAGATGTGTAAACCCTTTTTTCAAAGGAGTTGTGCCCAGCAAGTGGCTGCGGTTCCGTAACCTAAAATGGGAACTGGTAGATGCAGACTCCAGCATCACATGGTTGGAACTTTCGCTTGACTTTCAAGTTTCAAGCTTGTACACACGTTTGGCTCAGCTAATGAAGCTGGTCCCGGAGTCAATGCTGAAAGGGCTGCGAACCTTTTCGCACCAGCTGCTCGTCGGGTGGCGCAGATTTGTGGCGCCGNTACACACGTTTGGCTCAGCTAATGAAGCTGGTCCCGGAGTCAATGCTGAAAGGGCTGCGAACCTTTTCGCACCAGCTGCTCGTCGGGTGGCGCAGATTTGTGGCGCCGCTACTGCTGTAGGGTTTGGGGACAAGGAAGCGCGCAGCACGTTTGCCGTGTCATCACTTAGTTTTCTTGGCTTAGGTAAGGCTGATGGTACACCCTTTCGAGCCTGTTTTCTGCAACCGGTTTCGATGCACAAGTTTCTCACTCAAGCAGCGCTAGATTCGCAACTGAACAATACTTCTCATAAGCGGAGGTGTATCCCTAACTTCAGTTCTCTGCCCAGACCTATTTGGACGCCACTTCCAAGGTGATGTCTGCGGTGGAAGCAGGCGGTTTTTGAAGTGCCAGCTCCTAGGAGCATACGGCAGTGCGCTTCGCACAGAGCACATGCACATGCGGTTCAGTGGAGTGATGAAGAAAAATTGGAACTAGAGGAAGCGCGGGATTTGAGACACCGAGTTCGCATTGAAAAACGCCTTTTACATAACAGGACAGCCCCATCACTGCACAAACACGTGTTAGGGCCCTTCAACGAAGGCACCGATCTTTGCTGTACTGNCGGGATTTGAGACACCGAGTTCGCATTGAAAAACGCCTTTTACATAACAGGACAGCCCCATCACTGCACAAACACGTGTTAGGGCCCTTCAACGAAGGCACCGATCTTTGCTGTACTGTCTGCGAAGCGCACAGCGCTGGGGAATTTGTCAAGATTCCTAAAGGAGAAATGTGGCGGTCTTCAAGACTGCGGCGAGGAGCGCGGCCAAAGGGAAGCACGTGCAAGCGTGAAGCTGGCCCACAGACAGGAGCTCGTGCGCAAACACAATTAATGAAAAGGCTCAGGCGCAAGCTCTGCATGTCTTGGTTGTACCAACTGATATGCAGCATTTGTGTCATGAGGAAGCACCCGAAGCTTGGAGAAGATTTGCTAAATTCACGCGGCAATGTTGCCCCTGCAATGCGGGTGAGGATGCTTAGGCGCCGCTCTGTGGTCGACTTAGGTATCNCCCGAAGCTTGGAGAAGATTTGCTAAATTCACGCGGCAATGTTGCCCCTGCAATGCGGGTGAGGATGCTTAGGCGCCGCTCTGTGGTCGACTTAGGTATCGTCTCATAGTCTTTGCATGTTTTTCAATGGGAGGCTCCTTTTCATTTTGCGTTGACCACAACAATCGCTTAGCGACTGCAGCTTGCACATACCAAGTGACACTTCCCTGCGCTGCATGACTTAGCCATAACCTCTTGCATGATGCACCGCATGCTGTGCATTCAGAGTTGTGGGAAACCAGCCCATACAGGAGCCTTTGCTCCGAACCATGTGCTCATGTTCGTGCAGAACCCCGCGTTCGGGTACTGCGCGCCACCCTGTGTGGACGAAGAGAAAGGTCTTAGCCGCGTCAAGGTCTTCAGGNTACAGGAGCCTTTGCTCCGAACCATGTGCTCATGTTCGTGCAGAACCCCGCGTTCGGGTACTGCGCGCCACCCTGTGTGGACGAAGAGAAAGGTCTTAGCCGCGTCAAGGTCTTCAGGATGCCCTGCTGGCTGCTCGTACGAAGGACCTTCAAGTCAGCTCCGAAGTTTTTCTACAGCAGGCTCTGCATTCTGGAGTGGGGTTCCGGAGCGGGTTGTTTCGAAGTGGTTGCGGAGTGGGTTCTGGGGCGGGTTCTGGAGGGGTTCCGGACCGGGTTCCGGAGCAGGTTCTGGAGCGGGTTCTGGAACAGGTTCCGGAGCGGGTTTCCGGAGCGGGTTCCAATGCATTTCCGCAGCGGCTTCCGGAGCGGGTTCCCCGCTCGCTCAGACCAAAACCATTGTGCCAAGCCTTGCAAGATGCATGGTCACCAAAGACTAGGGCATACAGTGTCCTATGCCTTATGCAGTCTTAGCNTTCCGGAGCGGGTTCCCCGCTCGCTCAGACCAAAACCATTGTGCCAAGCCTTGCAAGATGCATGGTCACCAAAGACTAGGGCATACAGTGTCCTATGCCTTATGCAGTCTTAGCACAAGCTTTGTTATGGTGATATCATAGCATCCATTTTGCCATCAGCTGTTGGGGCTTCAGTGGGCTTATTTTGTTTTTCTGCTATCCGCTTCTGCATTCTCCTGCTTTTCACGTTGCTTTGTCACGCGCAGGATTTAAGCGGGAACCGAAAATGTGGACCCAAATCGCAAGTTTTCCGAGCTATCCACATGCTTGCAATGTTTGCTCTTTGGTCCAGCTATAAGGTTTGAGGCACTTCCAGGTTTGAGAAGCTCGCCCCAGGTCTTTCCAACATGTCGAAGGCACCCCACCTTCAAAACCGTTCCGCCAATGTTTCGTACCAGATGGACGAGCACATTAATTAGGCCTCTTAGTGTGTCCTTTACGGGGTTTTGCATGACCAAGCGGACGAGCCCGCTCCGAGAGCTGCTGGCCAACCGGAAAGCCCAGAACGCCAACACCCAGCCGCAAACCATAGCCCACGACATTGAAAGCCTCAACTCCTTGGTGTTTTGCTGCTGTTCGGAGGAAAAACGATGAACTTGGCCCCTGGCCTCCGCCCTGTAGTAGGGCACGCATATCGGGTTTCGACACCGTCTCCTTCCCATGTTGAATACCGATAGTCGTGTTCGACATGTTGCCACACCTTCGGTGGGCAGTGTCCCGAACACATTACAAGCCAGAAGGAGGTGTAGTTGCGGTAGATTGAGCACCAACACTTGATCGTCATCCCTGTTGGCATCTTGCATATGCTTTCCACCGCCCTGCACAATCAGCATATGACATTGTTGGACAGGGCAGTCCGATTATTGCAACCTTGGAGGCATGTGGCAAAACTGTTTCGATTGCATAAGCAGCCGACGCCTTTGCATAAGTTGTTGCTGTAGGCTAGACAAGAAGAAGCACAGCAACTCAGCTGCTCTAGAAACAAGCTAATGTGATCGATTTTGCATGTGGTTGGCTGGGCCTCTTCCGTGGGGTTGGCTGGGAACTTGTCTTGCCTGATGTGACTCTTAACCCGACGAGGCTCGCCTAGACAGTCCGATCGTGGGGTGAAAACATCCATTGAGAGTCTGCTAGGTGGCTTCAGCAAGCTTCAGGAGGCTTTCGAGGAAATGGACGTAAGGTATGCAGAGGCTTCCAGCAAAGCCGACGAGGACTTTCTCGAGACTTTGTGAGTAGTTTGCCGTTCGCACGATAAAGTGGATTCAGGATTGAGGGGCTTCATGCGCTAGGAGGTAATCTAGGATCGGGGACAGGGTTTTGGACGAAAGGGTCCAAGCTCGTGGCTCGTGTTCTGGGTTTTTGAGGACATGATAAAGAAATTGATCCTGACAAGCAGTGGCTTCGACGTTGTGAATGGTGCCGTCAAGACTCGCCTGCTCAAATGGCTTACAGACGTGTTCCGCAAGCACTTGCTGAGCCAGCCAGCGAAGTAAATAGGTTGCTTGGCTTCTGGCTTCGGCTGCTTAGGTGTGTAGCATTTTTCATGGAAACTCGTGCTGTACACAAATTCAGTGCATAGAAGGCAGCCCTGCCATGAAGCGTGGGGATTTGCAGTCAAATTGAGATGCTGTTGCCCGGACATATCCGCGCATCAGGATCAGGTCCAAGTGTTCACTCTTAAGATATCGGATTTTGGAGTTTAGAGAGTGAGGTTTCGGAGATGTGTTTTCACGACTTCGTAACAACCACTTCAACCGTCTTCAGCTGGCGAGTCCGCAATGTGAGAGTAAAAATCTCGCTCCGACACTTTGAAGTGGCATCGAGCATAAGCTCGAGGTTGAAAGAGCCCAACCACCTGATGTCGGGCTCTACAGTCCCGCATTGATCGACAACTATTGGAAACTAAAATGAACATTTTTTCATAAATCGTCTTCATACATTATATCAGTTGCTATAACAAGGTTGTAGTATGATTTATGATATGATTTATCATATATTTCAACTGAATCTATATCCAGAAATTTTACATGTGTTCGAAAGTTCATTATATTTCTAACAAGCATGGAAGTATATCGGATAGTTCTATATGTTCAAACTCAATTATTATTGTGTGTGGTCCGTTGTGTGAAGTCTGTTGTCGCGAGTTTATCGGGTATGGTGGGTTTTCTATAGTATATTTGCTGGTATGACGACTGTCTTGGATAATCAATTTACCTATTGTATTATATAGGTTACAGTAGATTAGAGGTGATGATATTCTTATATATTTGGTCCTTAGTAATATATTTTTTGGGGGTGTGTTCGTGTTGCTCATAAATATGATATAGGCCTTCCTCAAGGAGGGGTTGGGTCTACTATTTTGTTCGTTATCTTGACGTTACTTCTCTCTAATAGGTTTTGCGACTATCTTCGTAGATAAAATTATTTGCTGCACCTTAGATATAATTTACAATTTGATGAACCTCATTCGTGTGGTTTTCAATCTCCGACTTGGCAAGTCGGTACTATTAGACTTACAGTTCCCTCGCCAATTATCTTTCAAGTGATTTTTCTTGCCAAATCAATCTTGCCCCCGTACCTCTTCCTATACTCTTCACGACTTCTGTGGCAACAACCTTGAAAGATATGGGCGAGAAGATCCTTTATAAAACTGGCATCTTGGGGGAATGGGGACACGGGGCGGCTGGTTGTAGCTGTGCCGCTCTCCGCTGCCCAGGCGTTGGGGTTGGATTTACTTCAGAATAAACCGGGCCGTCTACTACGTGGCCATTGCAAGCGTTTTCCTCGTGCCCCGTTATTTGCCCATTTGGAGCGGATTTCTTGGTCGTGCCTGCTTGGGCCAAATCGTTTTGGACTTTGGAACGTATGATTTATAACGATGGCACCCTCATGCAGCAAAGTTTTGCAGTGGTGCGCACGGCGGAGTGCACATGGGCTTTCAGGTCAGCTTCGACATCCAGAACGTCTTTGCGCTTGATTAGCCTCCGGACCCCGCCACGTTTTGGGGCGACCTCAAGCGATGTCGTCAAATACGGATTGAGCCAGATTGGCGTGAAATTAGGAATGGCTATACTGGCCATTCTCGCCTCACTCACTTTCCGCTGCAGCTTGCTGAGTGATCCGACTCTAAGAGAGGCATTTCCGATCTGTTTGTATATATTCGGTTTGCCTCTTGATTGCTCCATAGTTGTGCTGACAGAGGTTACGGGCAGATGACAGCTGTGACAACTCGCCAACCTCGCGATACAACTGCTGTTTACTCTGCTTAAAGCATGGTAGCTTGACTTCCGATACTTTGCGCCATTTCCTCTATGATTACCCCCTTATCTATGGCGGTGGATTTAGGATCCATAATAATTCGATTGATCTCTTGCATCCTGATGCCTGGCTCACGGCAACAACATCACGGCAGAGAGCAGTGAGAAGACTGATAAGCTGCAAATGGCAGCATCTTCGTGCACGGCTGAGAGAGATGACGTTATTAGGCTCCAAGAAGATTGAATCTTTTCTTGAATGCCTCTGGCAGCCCTTCTTTTATTACTCGCGCTGCTGAGCGTGTAACTATTTTTGGTTGTGCGCCCACCCTAGTCTTTCAATAGGCTGCCATGTGGAGTCTACCGACGAGTGGACGTCTATATGACGGAGAGTTGGGAGAGAAAATCATTCCCCGAATATATCACGCTTCAGACCAACGAACAAGATACTCTGTAATGCGCCGCTTATCATATATGACCTTATATAATTATTATATGATATATTATATAGAAATAATATATATATATATAATATCTAAATTGGTCTAATTAACATAAGGAGACTTGAAAATTTGATACAGAGAGATTGTTTATTTAGTGTGCGCGGTGTTGTGTGTGTAGCGCGCATGTTGTGTTGTGTTGTGTTGTGCTGTGCTGTGCGTGGTGTTGTGTGTGCTGTGTTGTGTGTTGTGTGCTGGGTGGTGTGTGTTGTGTGCTGGGTGGTGTGTGGTGTGTGTTGTGTGTTGTGTGTTGTGTGTTGTGTGTTTTGTGTGTGTTGTGTGTGTTGTGTGTGTTGTGTGTGTTGTGTGTGTGTGTTGTGTGTGTTATGTGTGTCGTCTGTGTTGTCTGTGTCGTGTGTGTGGTGTATGTTGTGTGTTGTGTGTGTGTTGTCTGTGTTGGCTGTGTCGTGTGTGTGGTGTGTGCTGTGTGTTGTGTGTGTTGTGTGTATTGTGTGTGTGTTGTGGGTTGTGCTGTATTTGTGTGGTAGAGTGAAAGTTATATATTGGGTTGCTTATGTCTGTGCGGCGCCGTAAGATATATTTATAATCTTTCGGGGGGAGGGGGTTTTAAATGTGCGTCGATATGCGTCATATCTATCTATAATCTTCTGGAATTTCTTCTCTGAGGAGGAGGTGATTCGCTTATACGTGCCGAATCTCTTAGAGTTCTTCTTAAAGTCTTCTCCGAATGGTATTTAAAGTCTTAAAGGGGGGGTTGTGTATTGTCGGTTGTGTCTTGTGTGTGTTGTTTGTATCGCGTGTGTGGTATATATTTATATGTATGTTATAGGTATTATTTAGGTCATATATATGATATGTATTATATTATGGTGTTGTTTATATTACAGAAAAAATATTATATATATATATATATTTGTGCTTGACGGCGCGCGATATAATGAAAATCGTGTGATATAATGAAAAATATATATTGCGTATTCTATTGTCTATATGGTCTCAGATTTGAATATTTAGAATTATTTGGGGTTGTGCGTTATACTTGAACGATTGGGATTTTCTTAGGGGATTTTTGGAATATATTGCATCTTATAGGGAGAGGGAGTGGAATAGGTATTATATTTTATATATAATATATATAATATATAGAGGAAGAAGGGTAAGATAGAAAAAAAGAAAGAAGGATAAGAGATGGGCGGTCGGAGATCGGAAAATAGAGAGATATAATTGGATCGAACGAAGAGGTGTGGAGTTCCTATCTAATATCTGCTCTTAAATTGATTAATAATAACAACAATGCCGGATTGGCGAGGCTAAGTGTCTTTGCTTGGCGCGTCTTTCTTTCGATTTGTAGTATGGATTGCACGGAGCTTTAGACGCTCATCGGGTCGTTCATTCCGGGGTTGTCGAAGGCCTTGACCCCATAGAGGCTTTCTTTCAATTATGCTCAGGATAATTCCCCGGCGTAGGTCACTTCCGCCGAATTTCTAAGGTGACGCCCCGGCTGCCCTGGACCTTGCCGGCTTCACTGCTCTTCGTCGCTGAGGTAAATGCGACGGTAGTCTTCTTCTCGTTTCACTGCCGCTTTGTCTTCATTTCTCTCCTTCTCCTATTCGTCTCTCCGAGCTTCCCTCGAATTGGCGGGTGGCGGTGGGCTTTAATATATACGAGGGGATCTTGGAGAGCTCGAATCTTCTCGCTTTCGTTGGTTCTTTTTCGCGGCTTTTCTCTGTCTCTTGCCTAATTGACGCTTTTGGGCACATAAGCTGCCTGCGTCCCTCACATACGAAGTCCGGAGAGATATAATTCGTTTTGCAGGTACTAAGCCTTCTACTTGAATGCTCGGCACGTAAGTACTATACGTCCCGTGAACTCGCACGTCGGGTAGGGAACCTGCCTCGGCGGGTTGCGCAGGGCCGATTATCCCGGGGATGGTGTGCCCCGACCATATCCCGATCTGCTCTAGGCCCTGCTTCGTGATCATTATAAAGCGATCTTTATCGGAGGCAGCGACGGCTTCCCTTCTTCGTGAGAGGGTTTAGGGATTTATAGAAATTATTAAGGGTTTGGGTGTCAAAAATCTTGGCCGAAATTGATTTTTGGAATCATGTTTTGAATTTGGGGGGCCGGGGCTGGGCTGGCCCAGGGGCCCGGGGACCCCAGAAGCCCCGGCCGGGAAGGGTCGGGAGGGGGCAAGGATGGGTTCGGGGTGGGACTGGGCGGGCGGCGGGCTTGGAGCTGGGCTGGGCTGGGTTGGGCTTGGAGTTGGGCTGTGGGGCTGGGCTGGGTTGGGCGCGATCTAGTAGGTTTGAAAAGGAAATTGGTTTATTAGAAAATGTAGAGGTTATGTCCCGACCTGAAAAAAAGGTGTCCAGATGGCCATCAGTAACAAGCAATTTCTATTTATTTCTTTCTTGAGGGTTTAGGGTTTAGGGGCTTAGGGGTTTAGGGATTCAGGGTTTAGGGGGTTCCATAGGGTTTTGTACGGTTCTAAGGGTTTCGTTGGGTTCCATCAGATTTCATATGGCTTTTAGGGTTCTATAGGGCTTTGGGGCTTGCGATTTAGGGCAGCTTGTTGTAAATCATGATGGGGAATAGCTCTTACATTATAGCACTTTGTCGTAATTTGAATTGTTTGGGTGATTTAGTTTCGATGCACACTCAACTCGGAAAGATACGGCTGAGGATTCAGCAGGCCGGAACCTCAATCCCAAAGCCTCTGCTACGACAGAGAGAGAGAAAAAGAGAGAGAGAGAGAGAAACAAACCCCGGAAGGGGCCGAACTGAACGAGGACCTGGCGAGCCGCGAGGGCCGGGCTAAGGGGTTGCGCGCAACCCCCTAACCCCTTAGCAAGCAAGCAAGCAAGAAACAAGCCCTAAAGCCTAAACCCTGGACCCCGAGATCTGAGAGGGATGGGTCCAACCTTCGAACCGTGTAAAATGGATAAGGTCCATCAATGATGGGAGGTAGCCGTCCGGTCCGACCGGAGCATGGGGTCTAAGGAACGAACTTAGTTTTTTGCTGTCGTCGTGCAGTCTGGAGCGTTGTCCAGGGCTCTCCCGGTTAGTTTCCAACCCGGGCTTGGAACAAGCCACAGGTGGATAGGCGTGGCCGCCTGGGCGCGAGTCGCGAGATTCGTGAGCAGACCCCCCCCTAAGGCGCAAGCTGGGCTACTGCTATCAAGGCTAAGCCAGAGCACGCACCACTCAGCAAGAGCAAGAGGGGCGGCACGAAAGTAGGAGAGGGCAAGGGCAGCGGCAGAAGTAGGGTCACTAGGGAGCTTCGGCCCTGGCAGGGCCACGGTATTATCGCGAGTATCGTACTCCAGCCCCCAGGTGACCTTGCTTGAAGTAAGGGTCCCTTCCTCCAAGTCCCTTGCGGGGTTAATCCTTTATCAAGGAGCGGGCGAGGTTCCTCGAGTGTATGAAGAAGGATACCGAAGAGGCCAAGGAATAACGCCAGACGAGGGAAGAGGCTCTGACCGAGCTCCAGGAGACCCTGCTGCACGGCAACCAGCCCAAGGGGGCCCACGAGGACTTGGTCGACCAAGACGCGGAGAACGACTGTGCCAAGCTACTGGGTGGACCGGTAGCCGACGAAGGGGAGCTGTTGGATATCCTTGCAGGGGCCTTGGCGGAGAGTGGAGCCTGTCAGTCCTCAACGAGATCCCAGCTGCTCAAGTTNTGTGCCAAGCTACTGGGTGGACCGGTAGCCGACGAAGGGGAGCTGTTGGATATCCTTGCAGGGGCCTTGGCGGAGAGTGGAGCCTGTCAGTCCTCAACGAGATCCCAGCTGCTCAAGTTGATCGCGAGGCACAAAGGAGGTGGCGTCGAGGCGGAGACACCTGTCCGTTGGCGCTCCTCGTGTCAAACGTTCCTCCATTTCTCGGAAGAAAACCGCTAAAGTAACCTTCGGGTACGCCTGAATAAGTTCATCGAATTTCTGCCGGCAATGGCACCGCCACCCCGTAAGCAGGCGCCCGGAGGCTGCTCGTACAGAACGAAGTGCCGAGCCGGATGGAGCCTATGCTGGCTCAAGGACCCCTAAATGACATCACCGGCAACGCGGACCATGCCTTCTCCAGTGGGGCCCCCAGGGCGCGATCCATGGCCCGGACGCCGATAAAGCAGGTGGGCAAAGATAAAGCGATCCCGCCCACTCCTGAGAACTCTCGTAGGTCGAGGGAACGCGTGGTGGTTCCTACTTTCGACGGCGAGATCAACGCCACCTACGACGACCTCGGTACTTCTGCGAGATCGTATGTGCGGCAGGTAAATACGTGGTGGATGACCCGCCTAAGTCCTGACCAGTAGGCCCTAGGTTTGCCCTAGGCTTGAGAAGGGCGTTCACATAATAGAGACAAGGGTTGATGGTAGGAAGCACGGCATCCCAGAACTCGAGGTTACCCCGGAGCTCTTGGGCAAACCTCAGAGGGACGGAGGTGCAGTCGCGGTCAAATTCCGGTAGCAAAAGCAAGTGCCCGCTTTCTCGAGCTTCGGCCCTGGCAGGGCCACGGTATTATCACGAGTATCGTACTCCAGCCCCCAGGTGACCTTGCTTGAAGTAAGAGTCCCTTCCTCCAAATCCCTTGCGGGGTTAATCCTTTATCAAGGAGCGGGCGAGGTTCCGCGAGCGTATGAAGAAGGATACCGAAGAGGCCAAGGAATAACGCCAGACGAGGGAAGAGGCTCTGACCGAGCTCCAGGAGACCCTGCTGCACGGCAACCAGCCCAAGGGGACCTACGAGGACTTGGTCGACCAAGACGCGGAGAACGACTGTGCCAAGCTACTGGGTGGACCGGTAGCCGACGAAGGGGAGCTGTTGGATATCCTTGCAGGGGCCTTGGCGGAGAGNTGTGCCAAGCTACTGGGTGGACCGGTAGCCGACGAAGGGGAGCTGTTGGATATCCTTGCAGGGGCCTTGGCGGAGAGTGGAGCCTGTCAGTCCTCAACGAGATCCCAGCTGCTCAAGTTAATCACGAGGCACAAAGGAGGTGGCGTCGAGGCGGAAACACCTGTCCGTTGGCGCTCCTCGCGTGCCGGCAATGGCACCGCCACCCCGTAAGCAGGCGCCCGGAGACTGCTCGCACAGAACGAAGTGCCGAGCCGGATGGAGCCTATACTGGCTCCAGCAATGCGGTCAAGGACCCCTAATGACATCGCCGGCAACACGGACCATGCCTTCTCCAGTGGGGCCCCCAGGGCGCGATCCATGGCCCGGACGCCGATAAAGCAGGTGGGCAAAGACAAAGCGATCCCGCCCATTCCTAAGAACTCTCGTAGGTCGAGGGAACGCGACGACGACCTCGGTACTTCTGCGAGATCGTATGTACGGCAGGTAAATGCGTGGTGGATGACCCGCCTAAGTCCTGTCCAGCAGGCCCTTATCTCTATCAGAACCTCAATAGCAAGGCCTAAGTCGATGCCTTCCTTATTATATTGATGAGCTTCTGTTTCGCGCGGGACATATCGGCACGGTCCTCCGCCGTCTCTCCATCATGTCCGGTTTTTTTTTTTTTTTAGGTCTTTGCCTTAGGTTTGCTCTATAAATCCATCTCCTCGAAGGACGAGTAGGTCGATGCCTCCTGGCGAGTTTCTCTAGGACGACACGATTGTTGCGGCTTGTCCTTGCCCGTGCTCGATCCGTATCCATACTATTGACAAGAGCCAGGCATTATCGCATGCTTCCCAATCTTTGCCGCCGCGGCCCATAGAAGATTCCTTATTAGCCGGCTGGCTATGAGAGCTTGCAAGAACAAGAAAGCAGCACGAAGACGGCGCATACGAAAATAAGATCGTATACCATTTAGGGCTCAATTATACAAGGCCTCCATCGACCTAGCTCGATCCAATAATTTGTATATATATATTTAGGTTTCCCCGCCTATATAAATAGAATATAATTTATATTCTAAAATTAATATACGCAACCTTATCCTATAATATATCTATAATCCCGCTTTAGAATACGAGATACGATATATATTTAAGACCCCCCCCNCCCCCCCCCCCCCGGTAGATTCGAATTATTAACAAACCCACTTAGACAATTATTTTATTACGTTATATTAATTCTTACACGATCTGAGGAATACGACGCCATTAAAAAACCCCCCCATTCCTGGAAATATCTAGATACCACTAAATCACTAAATATCATCGGGAGACAACAAAGACAAGTATATATAATATAAAAGCCTCTCTTTAGGAGACTCTAGACATAAATCAGAAGAGATTCCAAATAACTCTAAGAAAAATGATTCATACCCGAAAAATCTAAATACCAATTCAAGAAGACGCTAAGAAATACGGTACGTATTTCAGACACCCTCTCCTTCCAGAAAATTCTTTTTATCTCTAAATCACACAAATATCCACACCACAAACGTGGGCACACAAACATACAGACCCACTCGCACACAATACGCACAACATACACAAAGGCTCCCGCCGAATCTGTGTCAAGGTCTTCAAAAAAGTCTATGAGCGCAGGGGCATTCCCAGCACGACCGGCAGCAACAATGTCCCATACGTCATGGCACCCCAAGTTGGCGAGGGTTAGGGCGCTACAGACTTATGGAGACGAGATGACTTGAGGCAAAATGGGGAGCCCTCTTTTAGATCTTTTAGGGGATCCCAATTTACTTAATGGTCTTCATGTCGTTGCCAAGATTCCTGGCGCGAGCTATTTAGGACGCTAGAACTCCCATAAAAAGGGTGGTTTATCCGCTGACGTTCCGGCCTGTTTTGGCTATTCCCATATAGTAGGGCTAACTTTACGATTTTACGCAGCCCTATCTCTGCTGTGCCTCCACCTTCTGGCAACGAGGCGGCAGGAGAGCATCATGAGCATCGGCTGGGCCTTCTCTTCCTGTGCCCCCCTAAGCTCCAGGCGCTTGCAAAACCCACTGCCCCAATAATTGCTGGCCATGCACGAGGCGGGAGGGGAGCATCATGAGCATCAGCTGGGCCTCTTTCTCTTCATGTGCCATGCTAGGACACGCACAGCCGAAATGGCCGCAAGCGACCGCGCCGATTTGTTCAAGTACACTGAGAAAAATATACTTATTTAAACTCTGTTTAAAGCCGAGTTAAACAAAAACTTAAACGGATTCGATTCCAATATTCAACAGAATCAAGCTAGATCAATCAGGTAAGAAAAACATCTCACACAGACGAAATTGAAGAACGAGACACCGGAGAAACTTGATCAAACAGGTAAGAAGAGAAAAAGCAAGCCAGCTGCTTCAACAGTACATCGGGGGGCATGGCTAGTTGTGACGAAAGATGAGGGCGACCCGTGTCGAGAAGCAAATGACGATGTCTGACTTGTGACGGGAAGCCAGCTCGAGCTCGGAGAAGCCCCAAGCCACACATAGCCACACTGTCCACCCTCTTTTCTCAGAGATGGCGGACATGTAGCCGAATCTGTCAACCTTTGGACAAATTGACCCAGCCAACGTCCAACAACCTGCATCGACGGTGTCGCGCTCAAGAGTACGCGATCACTCGTCAGCATCTTCGCTCGCTTTCAGCGATACGCCTAGGGAAGTGCTGTCAGCAGGATGCACTTCATGCGCTTTCACAAAATCCGCCGATGCCTTGTGAGAGCAAAGCCAGCTCGTAGAGGACCTTCTCAAAGGTGCTTGAAAGATAGACAGGAATCAAGTCTGGGGTGACCTGCTCAATCTTTCTTAAGGTGCCCTTCAATGGGCTCATCTTCTGGCCCAAGCTTCCAGGCCTCGGGTGCACACAGCAGTGCATGCCTTGACTCCATGGACAGAGCCTGCCTGTGCAGGGGGCCAGCTCTCAAGCGACGCCTCAGGTCCGGGCAGGAACGGGAGCAGGGAAACGCTGTCGTAAACGGCCTCAGCATGGGAACCCTCGATGTAGAGGATATGGTCAGAACAACAGACAGCTTTCGTGTTGTGCACGATCCGAAACCTGCACGCAGGCCAGGCAGTCTTCGATACTTTCCTGACCGCCGTCAACTGTTCAACACGACACACGCTGTGAATTGGCGCGAGCTTGGGCTGTGTTTCCGAAGGCCTTCCCACGACGACCTTGGCCTCAGCCGATGTGAGTGAAATCTGCATGAACCCAGGGCTGCAACCATCTCAAGCAGCCCGCTTCACATAGTGACTAAGGAAGTTCCCTAACTTCACATGTCAAGCTCGGGACTGGCTGTCCGTATAGCAAGTCGACCAACCTCTCCTGGTTTTGGCAGACCCCACAATATGAGGCCAACTTGCCAACTCTAAGTTCTCTGGAATTCAAGAGATCCAAGCAATACCGCCAGCACCCGCACGTGATTGCCGGATATCTGCCTGTCGTTGAGCACTCGGGCGGCTGCCGGGCAGTTGCAGGCTGTCTTGGATTCTGCAGCCATCGGCACAGCCTCAACTAGCCGGCTCTTAGACGGTTCGCCACCTTCGGCGCGGTCCACCACCAGGCCTAGTGTCCGCTTGTTGAAACAACCCTAAGACCTGCAAAGGTTCTTGCCGGTTGAAACGCATCGTTGCACATGCCAAGGCAGAGAAGCCAAGGGGAAGGTCCACGTATCGGAGGAGGAACTCTTGAGCTCAACTCTTCCGCTGCTAGCACTTCACTCAATCGCTCTCAGAGTCGTCGTCGAAACTCGTCAAGACGCCCTTTGAATCCACCATGGCGCCGCTGACTGCTGGCGACTTGGAGGCTTTCCAAGAAGGATGGCGCTCAAGCTTCTGCTGTCCTGAAAGCCGGGACTTCGACAGCGCATCACACATTCGGAAGTAAACGAGAGCACGAAGGAAATCGATGGCTGCCTGATGTTATCTACATGAGAAACGATTAATTACCGAATGACCTACAATGCAGGCACAAAGGTCCGCCTGGGCCAAAGGCCTTCGAGTCAAAGGCAGGCTTGGTGATCACCCGCTGCGCATCGCTACGCCGCTACGCCCTCCCAGGACCCCTGCCCAGCCCTGGACTTGGACTCGCACATGATCTGTTTGCGTGGGCTTCGGTTGAGGAGGTATCCTGGTTGCGTTTTTGCCAGATATGACTCATGAGTCACGTCTCACTGGGTCAGTTCGGTACATTCTATATCTGTATTGCCTTGTATCTAGACACAATTTCTGGACGAATTCCTGCCTCATTTCCATGGAGTTGATAAGTTATGTTATGCGCGTCTCCAGAGGGAATTTGCCTTATTTAGCAGGATCCATGCCTGAATTCGGTGGGATCTATGCCTGGTTGAAAGGGTCTTCTGGTGTATGAAACTTACTCTTCCTTCCTGTCCCATTGTACGTAAATCCTCCCAGATTACGCTCTCATAACTCGGACAAGCCCCCCCAGATTGAGGTTTCGATCCGGCTGCGAAATGAGGCCTAAATCCCACCAGACCCCGCATAGCTAGCACAAAGGTTGTAGGAGATTTGTCTATAGAGGGAAACGTGATCCAAACGGAGCACTGAGGGTTCAACCCCTTGTGCCCTCTGAAAGAATATAGGACCAGATCTGTTTAGTCTGCAGACTCCGTGCACCATCATGTTGCAAGAGAGAACGAGAGGTTGACGCAACTCTTCTCAATTCAAGGCACGGATGCGCTCCAGGCGTTCTTTGCGCCGTTGCTTCTTCGTTTTTTTCCATGCTCCTCCCAGCACATCTCACCTCTCTTGTGCATAGGCATGCTTTATTGGTTATAAATTTTTTAAGAGATCACAAAGCCATGCAGTGCACTTCCGAGCTGGTGCACCGTTTGTGCAGGCACCGGGCAGAGGCTCCTCGTTCAAACGGATCAGCTGTAACAACCTGCGGGGGAAGCTTTCCAGTTCAATTACCCGGTATTTCAGCGCCACACTCATGCCACCACTTGTTGTCATGTCATGTTCGTTAGCCGAGCTGAAATTGGCCAAGCATCAGGCGGCACAGTGAGGTCTTCGGCAAGGTCGAAAAAGTCGTCCTCCTCCTCTTTCTCATCAGCTGAGCCATGGTTGTGTCGAGGCTGGTCTTCCCCAGTGTGCATGGCTTGGATATCCTCCGTAGCCGGCTCTTCCTCCTCCTCCTCCTCTTCTTCCTCTTCTTCCTCACCCTCACCCTCACCGTCGAAGTCAATGTCCGACAACACGGCTGGACACACGGGATCTTCAGCAGCTTGCCCGGTGTCTTCGCCCAGCCCTCTCTTTGCCATTGGCAGGTCAGGCAGTGGCGCCTCTTCTTCCGACTCCTCGCCTGCAGCCAGGCGCAGAGCACGCGCCTTTGCGGCAGCCTTCAGCAGTAAGTCCACAGCGGTTTGCTTTTGCTCCGCGCTGCGTCCAGCCGCACCTTTGTCATCGATCTTTGGCCTCTTGGCTAGCAGCCCTTTTGCGATCTTTTTTCGGCAAGGCTTCTGGGCACGTTTTACGCCTGCCGATTGTTTCGTGCGACTTGTCTTGCTTGATATTGTAGCTTCCTGTTGGTGAGCCCTTGCAAGGTCTGCACTTTTTTTCCTAGACGTTGCACTTGATTTTGAGGCTTTCCTTTGCGCTTGCCCCAGCGGCTGCAGAGGCTTTGGTCTGACAGGCTGCGTGTCCGTGTCTTGCGCAACGGCCTGCTTCTTCTTGACCTTCTTGGGCGCCCTCTCGGCAATTTGCACACCATGTGCAAGCGATGCTGCCTGCTTTTCCAATCTTCTGTCTGGCTCTGCTCCGGCCGGGTGGGATCCGGTGAGGCGAGCCAGCTTTACTCGCAGGGCTTCAGCGATGTTGTTGCGGCCGGATCGCTCGGCTGCTTCCAGGGACTTGCGGCAGGCCTTGACCTTAGCTCGCTAAATCTCTACCAACTCTGTCTCACAAACATGTTGGCCGGCAGCACCTTAAACAACAGCTTGCATTCTTGCAGGGCTACTTGATCATCCAACGGCTTCTCCTTGATGAACCATCGCGACTGCCCGCGGTCTTTTTCTCGGCCCATTAGAACGGCAGTTTGGCAAATGCTAACTTTAGCATACTTTAGCAAGATGTTGTGCCGTTCCAGCTGCTGCCAATCCCAAATCGATCTACGCTGCATGTGGTTGTCATTTCAACACATGTACTATGTCCTGTGTGGTGCGTGGTGCTTTAGGGAGAATGGAAGCTGTCCTAGCAATCTGAACGAATGCTGCAGTGCTCGCAGCATGGAGCCAGCGCGGCAGTCTTGGCTCCAGCACGCCCCACGCTCCTGGATCCTTGCTAAGGAACTTGATTAAGTTCCAGAGCTAGAAAACCCTATCGTAAATCCCGATTCTGGTGACTCAGTTCCTTAACCAGAATCCAACTTCTGACGGAAACCGGGCTCCTGTGAGGTCCATGAGGCCGCCCAAATACTCGGCCAGGAGCAAGGGGAAGTCCAGGCCGCTGATGTCCTTCAGACAGGCTCGAAGCTCTTCTTCTGGGAATGGTTGTGTCCAGGCTCGAGCTGCAGGAACTATCTCACGTCATGGCAGCCCACGGGAGACCACCAGACTTGGAGGCGCACTTGCATCTCTTCCATGCTCAGCAGCTTGCCGTCGACCCCTTGCGGAAAGCGAGTATCGGGAAGTGGTGGACACGGGGCAATCTGAGCTCTCCGTGGCCAGACGCTTCTGAAGTGATTTTAAATAGTGCCTAGAGAGGTCGACGCAGCCCCGACCTGTTAAGCCTGATTGGTCCTTGTCCTGGCACGCCCAGTCTACAGACAACCCGGCGCTTCCAGAAGCCGGTGGGACCGGGTGTGATAGGGCCATGGTCAGGCGACGACTGGTGATGAATATTGGATATTGTGGACGTATCCCGTTCGTTTCACCGTTGTGACACCGCGCATCCGAAGCACTGCTGGGCGAAACGACAAGAGCCAACTTCCGAGCAAACACAATCATCAATTGAGCCTGCCCAGCTGGCAAGTGGGACTAGTGATCAAATCAGGGCCAGGCGGCCAGGCCAATGCCGAAGCCCGTCGCTGAGTGCCGGGCGAAAGGCACGATATGCGAGCGCCTGATTCTTATCGAAACGGGATGGTTAATTAACCCCGAAGGACCGCCTCGGCTAACTCTTCCAATGCGCCGCTGAAGAATCCAATTCCTGACTTCATTCTGGAGCGGACGGGGCGCTGAGCAAGTCTGAAAGAACACCGCAGTCTCTCGTCCAACCAAGCTGAGATCAGGTGCCCACATCTGAGGACAACGCTCAATGTAGGCGAGGCTGCAGCAAACGATGTGTAGATGCCGTTGGCCTGCATTCGATTGCAACGAACACATGCTTGCAGCTTACGTGCAGCGCCTTCTGCGCGCAAAGCTGCAGCTGCTCATCTGCCTGGAGTTGAAGCATCGCTTGGTCACCATTCTGACATTCTGGCTTCTTGGGCGCCCTCTGACTGAGATCTCCGACTCAGGCTGAGGCTCTCTTCTCATCTGAACCTGGGCCCGCGACCCGCGCAAATCTCTGAGACTTCTGGTGCAACTGGTACAAATTTTCATTTCTGAACTCTGTCACAGGGATCTGACGATGCAGTGCGTAGATGGCATTCCTTGCTTTTCAGAACAGAACTCGCCGATGCTGGAAGCTCGATGTGGTCTGATCTTCAACATTCCCGTTGTGCTGTGAACGCGTCTGCTGACATGAGGCAAGCGGCTTTGCCGCCTTGACAACGTCGCGCGACTGTTTCATTACCTGCATTACAGCAGCACACTCCCTGCACTTGTGCTGGTGTGTCCTTATGCTCGAATTCTGAGTGCATGCGCGAGGAACAGGGAAGACTATAGCGAAGCTGCTCACATGTCCAGCTTAGACTTCTGCGGAAGCGAGAGACCCACAAATCGTGCGTCTCAGTTTTCCTAATGGGATCCCAACAGCAACAGGCCTGCTCCCGACGCTCATCGAAGTCATCGTATCCGAGCTTGATGATCTTTTGAGGCTCTGCTACATGCCAGGATGCTAAAGTAATGCAGTGCTGGAGGCCCCGGCGCCAATACTCTCCAAGTTCAAGGCTGGTGGGACATCGCTTGCCTTTTCCCAACGCCGGGTGCTCGTGCACATAGAACGAACCTGAGGGCCATGCGGCGCTGGGAGGAGCCAGCTCAATGTCCCCAGCTGGACTTGTCCTTACTAACCAAGGCAGCGGATTCTCCTGGTTTCTTACTCGGGAGAGTGGTCGAGTCTGCAAAGCACATGTGTCATGTGCGCTGAGATCGTCCATGTGGTGGGCCTGTGGGCCCAGTGTTTTCGCAAATGTGCGCACGCTTTCATACACCCAGTTCGAATGCTTCAAGTGCGCAGCGCCCGACCAACTGGGTCCACGTGCAACTTCCTGGACTCATGATGCCGTGGGCAAGAGACTTGCGGCATCTTCCGGGCATCTTCCGAGCCCAGACCAAGACCAAGGCGGTTCAAAACTCAGACAAGCCAACGAGGCATGCAGCATTTCACTGCAAGCAGCCGCTGTGGGCTCCCGCCACATGGACTAAGGATTGAGGACGGTCTCAGTTGCGAACACTTACCTTACCCATTGGTCTCGCCAATACTACAGTAATACCACTCACTTCAAGTCGTCGAGCATTTCCTATCTTATTCAGCCATAGCAGTCTCGGAGCATCCTCAAGTAATTAGTGCATTACGTCACTCGCTTAACGACGCCGTCTCACCTGCCGGCGCATGTCGGTGTGGAGTTTGTATGCACTTGGTGGCACGTGCATTCCCCAATCCAAGCGACTGTTCTGTCTATGCCGAATGTCCGAAAGGGATCCAAGCAGACTTGAAATTCTCGCCGAACATGCTCAATGCTGACGCACGCAAGCATGAAGCCACTCTCACAAGATATTGCTGTGCTGGCTGTGCTGGCTGACTCAAGCTATGTTTACCATCAAGGGGCTCCTCTTTCAGTGCTGAGGGATCTCGCTGCCTGGCGTCTGAAGCCATCTGGCTTCGTCAAATCTTTCATTCCGCTTCGCTAGGCCTTGCCAGGTCGATCTCGTAGACCAGCGACTCCAGCCTTGGCTGCCAACGGCCAGCATCACAATTTCTCCAATGGCGCTGCACAAGTCGCGCCGTGGCCCTCTCAGTACTGAACTTCTTGACCGTATACTTCACCCCATCGAAACCTGCCACGTGCTGCTAGCTACGATCATGGCACTGAAGGCATGGACTGCCTGGGTTCCGATCCAAACTGGTGCCGTCTGAGCCCGGTGCGGACTCGCAAAGCACTATTCCTGAAATTGAACTGCATCAATGCCTGCAACAGGCACGATGCACAGTCATCAGAAGCCTGTGCAGCCATAGCCATCGCGGTTGTTCGCCACTGTTTGGGCGTTCTTCTCCAAGCTTGGGCATCTGTGAATCAAGACTACACTGGAGTCAGGTTTCACTGCTGAATGCCTGGTCCTCACCTGCGAGTATCATCATGTATCATCCCGCTACAGGGCAATGAATGCACCGAGGGCGCCTCTTCCATCGTCTGCGCTAGCTCGAGGCAAAACTTCACCGAACGAAGATCGAGGGACTGGCACCAACAAAAACACAGAGCAGCTCAGCAGCTACTTGCGGAGATTTTTGTTACTTGCAGTGACTTGCTTTGTAGACGAGCGAGGCGGGCAAACTACGTGGATCTATCCGGTGCTGACAGCCAGCCTGCCCACGATTCACAGCATACCTGTCCGGAAGCTGTTCAGGTGCGCGCAACCACGCGGGTCTGGGTTTGTCTGTGTGTGGGTGTGTCTGTGTCTGTGTCTGTGTGTGCAAGGAAGCAGAAAATGCAGGCGCCTTTCCAACTCTCGCAGGCTGCTTATGGCACCAAGCAAGTAGCACCTTTCTTTCTGCAACATTTTCTTGCGAGCGTTGCGATATGATTGACCGAGCTTTGCGCTCGTTGTCGAACTCCGGGATGCCCGTCTTCCAGCGTGGGGGGACCTTAAAATGTGCAGATAGAAAGCTGCGAACTTAGTCACCGCGCCCAGCCTCTGGGAGCAGCTCGCCCTTTTCCAGAAAGCTCTTTAATCCAAGGGTTTGGATGTACACCTGGCACGAAGACCGGCGGTTCAGGTATGTATGGACGAACCCGACCGACATCATGGTATATGGGCTGAAACTTGGGAACGCGTTCCTCAAGGAAGCCGGCGACATTGCAGGACTCGCACAGGCGAAGACGTCGTGGAGGCGACTGCCAAAGATCTCAGTAGGCGGTCGAAGGGCTTCCGAAAATCTGTGGACCGCTGGCCTGGCCTCCAACCGCATCACTGAGACCAGGAAGCTGATCCACCTCCTGCTTTAAGAGGTTGTTTGGGGGTACTGGGATAGAACGGCAACAGCCTCTCGAGTGCTTGCCAAAGTAGGCCCTGTCGTCATCCCTCCCTCAACAGAAAGACCCAGCCCAACCTCCAACATCCTCTAACTCTAACCGACGACTAAGTTGGCTCTGCAAAGGCTTGAGCTCTCCAATCCAAGACACTGTGTCCCGCACGTGTCCTCGAGGACTGCCTGCGCCCCTGCAATGTCGGAGCCTCGTACGTTGTATATGCGCGTTCAATTTGTTTTGGGCAGCTGAACACGGGGTGGGCTTGACAGGACAATACCACCAATTTGCAAGTCATGTCGCTGGGGCTCCGAGCACTGCAACTTGGCGCAGGCAATGAAGCAAAGCCGTCGGCCAATGCCTACCACCTTCCGTTTGAGACTGAGGCCAAGGATGAAGTGGGGATGCAAACGCAAGTCCTGCAACAAGAGCATCCGATCAACGGTGCAAGTCTTAGATATCCGCCTCCTGCAGGCCGGACCGAGCTTCGAGGACCTGCGGATGACATGCTGAGCCGCTGCTGGGGCTATCGGTGGCGGCCTCCTGGGTTTGCATCCAATGGCAACAGGTCTTTGGTGTGACGGCCAACCATAAAACGAACTAGCAAATGGAATTTTATGATCAAACTCCAACGGCTAGTTCATCCCACATGACATCATAGTTAAATATGCTAATTATCGCAACTGCCTCGAGAGCACACAGCTTTTCTTTGCCTCTCGTGGTGCCTTCCGCCGTTTGTGACTCAATGGAGCGGTCCCATCTGAAGAACTATTTGCAACGGATCGTTTGAAAGGCGAATTGGCTGCACTTCGGTTCTGTACAGGAAGACATACCCCTTCGGAGTTCCGCTAAATCCGGGCTGTAAATAGTGAAACCATTGTGCAGGCCTGGACTCTGGATGTGCATATTTTTGTTACCTGATGCTTTTAGCATCCAGAAAACTTCTTCAAGCGGCTTCGAATCAAGCTGCAGTTCCGAAGGCATGCCAGGACCGCCGACTTTCCAAACTCCAACATGTCTCAGTATGTTTGGTAGTGATGATCTTGGCACCGCGCCGTGCTCAACCTCAGCCGGTACCGGCTAAAGCCTTCGGTGAATCCAGGGGCGGCAAAGGTGTAAGGCCTGAGTGGCTTCAGGGCTGCTTGCATCGGGGGCCTTCAGGAATAGAGGCTGCAGCTCGAGTGAAGCGCGGAGTTACAATCAGACTCTGCCAAGAAGCTCATCTTTTCGGGATCTCCTTGTGGAAGACTACCCTGCTTGCCGTAGCCAGCACTTGGGGCAGCCTTAGCGGGTTCAGAAAAAAACCAACCTCATACAAACAAGTTCGAACATGGCACTCGCCGTTCTGTCGCCGAGCCGCCGCATCGAGTTGTCTGTTCCTCCAGTGTCGGCATTCTTACAGAACGGGAAGGTCAAGCCCAAGCATCATCTATAGCTGTTCAAATTCGTGTCTACTGCAGTCCAGCCTGGCAGACACTGGCCTCGCAGGGACACGTGATGGAACGAGGCTGTCCGTCTCTGCGACTTCCCGTTGGGTGGACAGCATGCCGAATGCAAGCCGAAGCACGGTAAGCTCTCGTCTCGGGAAGGCGTCCGAACCCTTGCCAGTCCTCGCCCGCAGCCACGCAATGCAAATCAACACAAGTTAGCGACTGCATCTCCGGCAAAAGGACCTGGAGACCAGGCCTTCAGGAAGCTCGGAATTAATGCCCAGCATGGGCAGCTCGTTCATCGGCCTGTGCTTCCACGGTCTCCGCAAACTTCGGCTACAGGTGTAGGCGCCCGTTGCTCAAACTGTGCTGTTCGCTGTGCCTATGATGTGCCTAGGTTTCGGCAGGAAACTGCCTTGCAGCGCAGCCTTGCGCGGCCCTACCAAGATCTGACCTGAAGCACCTATGAATGTCAGCCGAGTCTCCGCTTGATTGCCGGCAGGCCATATGGCCTGTCCTATGGACAACACGCATGACGAATTAGGAGGACAGGATCTTCTCTCGACAGGCATCAGTCAAGGCGATCAGAAATTCATTCTGGCACCGCCAACGAAGCCCAACCCCAAAGGCCAAGCAACTTGGTCCCGGCTCCGTCCTGCAGGGCCCCTCTTGGGGAATTGCCTCCACGGCACGGCCACTGCACCGATCTGGGCGCGCAAGCTCTGGATGCTGCCGTGCTCTCACAGGTTGGGTTAAAGATCTCTCGGAGAACTCAGGACCAGAGCAACTGTGTTAGGGTCGGCATGCCACCTGATTAAAACTTTTGCTTTACATTGACACCGGGTCAGATTGACCAGATCTTAAACAAAGCACCACTACTCCTCATCCATACTCCTGTACAACCTTTAATCTCCATATTTCCCTAATCCATGCTAAGTCGCATGCTGCCGGCCTCGTGAGAAATCTGGTTGCTATAGTTTAAACTTCAGGCCTGAGAAATATTCAGCCAAAGGAGTCACAACATCTTGACTTTTTGCCGACCTGATTGAGGGTAGGCTGCATTCCCCGCAAATCCGGCAGCATACGACTCGGGTGTGGGTGGTTTTCGGCTAACGAAGAGACGCGGCGGGTTGATGGCACAAGTGAGCCCGTAAGAGATTGAAACGATTGCAGTGTAAGCCAAACATCTCCAAGGACTAAGCAATCTATAAAGCATGCCCGTGTTCACTGGAGCTTGTCTCGTACCAGTATCTAATGCAGCTACTTGTGTTGATTGCTTGCGGGTTGCTTTACAACAGAAAACTCCATCCTGCCACAGAGAGCTACCAAGAAGGCGGCAGGACAGGAAGGGGGGGAATCTTGTCCAACGAAGAAGGATTCGCTGCACTTCCTTCTGGGCCAGCCGAAGACTACAAGGACCGGCCTTGTGTTTCGGGTCGCTGCCTGGGCGGCATAGAGGCTCCTTGCATTCACACGGAAGTGCTGATTCTACTTCACAGTGTTCCTGCTTCCCTAGACGGGCAAAGCGTCACTCTTCTTCGTCTTCTTCGCGGGTATAGGGTATAGGGGGCGGGTCACACCCGTGCATCGAGGCTGGCGGTGAGATATGATGGCCTCCCTCAACATGATGCCGTGTGGTCCAGCCAAGGTGCTGCAGAGCTGGACGGTAATCCATAGCCTTGCTGCCCACACAAGGTGCAAGGCACATCATATTGCCAAACATCTTCATTCTGGCACGCCCTGCCTACTGAGTCGGCCACTGTTTGTGGCTGCTTCACCGAACATCATGCAGCAAGAGGGGCTTTGAGGGGTCCAGGTTTTTTTTGGGTATTGTGTTGGCTGGGCCTGGATTGTAGAGAACCTGCAAGAGTCTCACAGAGGGGCCTGATTTGGATTTTTCTGGGTATTTTTATGGTTTTCTGGGCCTGGGTTGTAGAGAACCTGCACAAGTAAGCCTGCAGTGTTAGTCAGGGAATCCTTTGCATTGCTGCTGCTGGTGGTGCTGCTGTCGCTGGTGCTGCTGTGGTGTGGCTGCCAGTGCTGCTCCTGCATGCTGCCGCCGTCGCCGCCGCTGTTGCCGCCGCCTCTGCATGATGCCCATTGCTGGTGCTATTGGTTCTGGTGCTGCTGCTCGTTGCCGCCGCGCCATCTCGGTGCTGCTGCTAGCGCTGCCACCTCTAACGCCGTTGCCATGCTGCCCTTTTCAAGCAACGGCTCATCATATATCATAAACACGCCCCCTCATTCGGCGATTCCGGTTCATCATACATCTTAAACACGCCCCCTCTTTTGGCGATTCCGGTTCACCATATATCTTAAACACGCCCGCTCTTTTGCCGAGTTCGATTCATCATATATCTCAAACACGCCCCCTCATTTGGCGATTCCGGTACCCCATATATCTAAACACTTGGTGGTTCCGGGTCATCCTATATCTTGAACACGCTNCAAACACGCCCCCTCATTTGGCGATTCCGGTACCCCATATATCTAAACACTTGGTGGTTCCGGGTCATCCTATATCTTGAACACGCTCCCCTCCGTTGGCGATAACGGCTCATCTGATTCTTAAAACATCTTAAACACGCCCCCTCATTTGGTATCTTGAACCATAGAACTGAAGAACGCCCCTGATTTGGTAGTTCCGGTTCACCATATATCTAAAGCACCCGTCTTATTTGGTAATTCCGAGTCATCCTGTATCTTGAACGCGCCCCTCTCAATTGGCGATTACGGTTCAACATACATGTTAAACACGCCCCCTCATTTGGCGATAACGGCTCATGATATGTGTTAAACAACCCCCCCTCATTTGGCGATTCCGGTTCAAAAATATATCATATATATCTGAGGCACACCCCCTTATTTGGTAATTTCGGTTCACCATATACGTCTTTCACACCCCCTCATTCGGCGAAAACCGTTCACCATATATCTTAGCTCGTGCGGCCCAACCATAACGCCGGGGGTGGGCCCCTAGGACAGGCTGTGAAAAGTCTCATAAGAGTTATGCGCTTGACTTGCTACGACCAATCGCACATGGCCAGAAAGCGCTCTTGATGGTACGACGTTCGCTAAAGCACAACGGGGCTTTAGAAAGGGGGGGCTTGGGGNCCCCCGCCCCGCATTTGCAAACGCAATTGCAGGGGGACCGGCGGTTCATCACATCTTAAGCATGCGCCCTCATTTGGCGATTCCGGTCCACCATAGATTATGCCACACTGACTGCCTCACCGCTGCCGCTGGACGACCGACTGACTGACTGCCTGACCGTTCGGTTGGCTGACCGACTGGCTGACTGACCGACTGGCCGACTGACTGACTGACTTGCGCACCCACCGAACCGAAAACCATAAAAAATACCAAAAAAACCATAAAAAATACCCAAAAAGAACCCCCACCCGGCTTTGAGGCCCCGGCATGGCCACCACAGGAGATGCTCATCATGTCCAGTGTCCAGGTGTCTTCGCACAATCCCGTCTCCAGTGCGGGGGATCGGCTGCAGCGACAGGCAACCAGAGCTGACTCTTTCGGGTCCTCATGACGTCTGGGACGAGACAGGCAAGCTTGAGAAAAGTTACAAGCTGGGACTTGTACAGATGCAGCCAGCTCGTAGACCCCGGTCACTTCATGCCCCGGATGGTTCACATCCTGTCACCAAGATGCAGAAGGGATCGTGAAAGAATCCACTGCGACAGCTCCTTGCCTTGACCTGGAGAGACACTGCGCTGAAAGCACCGACCCTTAGCGCGACAGGTCTTCAAAGATGTGAGCGTGAGTTTGGTCTGAACAAGAGCCAACTTCGGCACGACCCCAAACGAAGTTGACAAGTAGGTAATGTTGCATGACAGCGGGTCTGAGCTTTTAGCGGCTTGCCTGGGGAAACCTGCCGGAAGATGTGCAGGCTGAGAGTGCCTCTTGCTTCGGCCATACTTGACTTCTTTCAAGCGTCGGAGTGGTATGGTTGGACAGCACGAAGAAAACGTCAGTGACGTTGGCCGGGAGCTTATCCAACTCGACCTTTCGAAAAACGCGCCGCATGGGCGCGGTCTGGTGACAGGTCCGACATGCCCCTACCCTTGCACAAACTTTGGTCTCATCATCCTCGCTCCAGGACTCGACTGCCCAGTCTTTCAACCCAGGCTCCCACCTGACATGCCGTCTTCCCTTCCTCAGAATGGTGTTTGTGTGTGTGTGTGTTTGCATGGGTGCATGTGTGCGCGACTTGCCAGAACTTGCGCAAGGTCTCGGCGGAAACAATCGCTGAAATTCCGATCTGAAACGGTGAACGTGACTGCTAGGACTGTCTTTGCCGCCCGGGATTCCCTTGCGGCGTAATTCTGGGATCCACCAATGTGATGCACCGCGCCACCGCTGGCATCTCCAATCGGGATCTGCCCAACCTGAGCTCGGAAGTGCATTTGTTGCCTCGATGCCTGTTTCCAGTTGCCCCTCCCATGCAGCCGCACTCCCTTGTTTCCCGCATGTTACAGCTATTCTCATATACATCAAAACTTGCAATCAGACTGAGCATGTGGCCCAATAGCCGCGATAGTCAAGCCTCGGAGTCTTGAAAAGGCATGGTACAGTCTTTGAGACATGAGAGGCTTCCTCATGTCCCAATCTCTTGCTCCGAATCTGCCGTCGTCGTAGACTAAGCAACAAGTAGATGGAACTCTGCTATTACTACGCAAATGGCCTCAGTTCGCAGGAAACACACCGGGTGTTCCTCATTTCAGACTGGGAACTACTGGGAAGGAGCCTGCTTCGTGAATGCTCTGGCAGGATTATCCAAAGTCCGGTGGCTGTTTGGGCTTCGTAGTTTCGACAGTGTTTCGACTCTCACAACCGCACCAGCAAGCAAGGCTCAAGACATCTCCACTATCTTTCGGAACTCAGGCTGAAATCCTGCATCAGCCGGGAATGACTATTGCATGTCGGCAAACCACATCAACCAATCCACCTCACCAAAACACAACAACCTCGTTTCGATCTTGTTTCATGAGAACTCTTTCCGCGGGAAAAGAGTTGGAAAAGGCTAGAAGTGCGCTCATCCTCCTGTATGTGAGGCTGACTTTGTCGCCATTGGCTGCCTTTTTCATATTGCTTACTACTTGTGGCAATTGCCGTATGTAGTGCTACCTACCCCAGTTTAACTTAGCTTTTTAGTTGCTAGTGTGGATAGAAACTTATTGTTTCTTGAGTATCCGCCGACCCCGCTGGGGCGGCGCCCAGAAGTTAGACTAGCTTCGGCGTCAGTTCCATGATACTCAACCCTACTCAACCCCACTCCGCCCCACGCAACCTTACCTCGGCCCCA
>BGNK01001981.1:0-44805 GCA_003297005.1 Symbiodinium sp. clade A Y106
ATGATGCTGCTTCCGCCCGCGGCCGTGACCTCATGATGCGCACCGCAGGCGCGCGCATCATGAGCATCAGCGGGGCTCGGCGTGCCCAGACTAGCCCAGGGATGCGGGCTGTTGGGGGGGCAAGATGGGGGGACTACTGCCCGGTGCACGAACTCGCGCTGCCCGCACCTGGCGCAGCCCTTAAATATCTCTCTTTGCATCGAGGCGCAGAGACGGGCATCTAGCAGGATAGTGGCACGTCTGAGACTTCTGACTTCTGAGGTTGCGTGGAATGTTGGGAAAGCACCGGGCTACTGTGGCCTGCGTAGCTTGGCGGACTAGAGTACCTCGAAAAAACCATGGCCCTGATGTAGGAGCGGCGTCTGGGCTCAGTTGTATTGAATTTCGGCAAGCATCTGCATACCTACATGTTCAACAGAATTGATGAAACCGGATACTGATACTGTTTCCAGAAGCCCGAAGCAATCACCTGCCCTAAGTGGACAGTATGCCCGCAATGCACGTTGCAGCAACAAAGGATATGCTGAAGCCCACTCTTTAAAGCAGTAAGCAGGCACGTGCGTGAGACGAGAGCCAACGAAAGCGGCCAGCGGTGCTAGCTGAGCACTGTGCCAAGGTCTTCTTCACATATTCCAAAGTTCAGAGCATGCAATTCACAGCAAGGTGGGGATGACCTGCACAACGAGGTTCAGCAAATGATCGTCCCACACGTCTGACGTCTTAATGATTAGCAAAGCTGCCACCAGGACAGTTCGAAGCTGCTCGTAGATGGCCGAGCTGTTGCTTATGCAAGGACATTCTGGAGCTCCTGCTTGATCGGATGCCTGCAATGAGGGCGGCCAAGGTACAACAATGTCTGTCTGTATGTGCGGCTTGCGTGATGTGAACGTATGTATAGGCAGACAACTAGGTATGATAAGCAATATGTGGTCTGGACATGTCGGACTGTACTCATACGCACATCGGTGCATGCGTGACATACACACATACACATACACATACGCATACACATATGCACGCACACACACACACATATATCTATGTATCATTATATATATATACACACACGTACACACATGTGCATAGATACATCCATACCTCCCTACCTACCTACCTACATGTGCTTATAAACCTGGACATGTACACATACATATAAATAATGTCACACCACATAATGCGGCTAATTCAAAAATCACGAGGGATCTGACGCTCAAGGACTGCTTCAGGCGGCGAACAGTGCCCGGGCCTATCTGTGTGGCTACTCCGAGAGAGCAAAGATCAGGGGCGAGAGCAAGATGATCGGAGATGGAAGTGATACCAACAGTGTGGATATGAGAGTAACAACAAGAATAACCATAAGGATTGAAAAATCGCTCTCAGCAACGAAGAATGGAGCCCCATTGCAGTCACGGTGCGTCCTGCGCTTCGGCGGTATGCCAAAGGAGCAGAAAAATGACGCCCAGCTTCATGTGTTCTATGTAAACACCCTTGAAACGGGCAGGTCTGAAAGGTCTGGCTGCAATTTGGGAATACGACTACGAGTAAGCACTGTCGGCCTAAGCCATGCAACATGGCAAGTACCTGCCATCGCCGGCTGTTTGTTGTGGGGCTTTTCGCATTATTTCTGCTATCGGTGCCGTTGCTGTGGCTGTTAAACTTCTCCCATGCTTCACAACACGAGCCGAAACGGGAGGAAGTCGAAAATCGGTTGCAGAGCTTGGGCACTTGCAACACACACGTTCAGGTGAAGCTACCTCACATCTGCGTCTTGTCACAGAAAAGAAGCCGGTCAGCTACCACCCATAAGACACGCGTAACTGGGCTCCAGGACAAATGTGCAGAATGCGGTGATCAGCATCAGACTGGCAGGCCTTTGGACTTCTTGAGCTCGGCTTCATTTTGGCGATCAGAAGGCGATTTTCCTCCATTCAAACAGGAATTTACCCGCAGCTCCACAAACTTGGATTGAAGATGCCAGCGCTGTGCAGCATTGACACTGAAGACAAACTTGGCAAAGGGCTTGTCTTTTCCGAAACTTCCCCTGCCACAGAACGCACTGCTGGGTTCTGGCGGCCCCTGGCCAACTCTGATCATCATGCCGATGGCAAAGCGACCATCCAACCATATTCTGACTACCAGCGGCGACAGTGAAAAACGAAATGCCCAAACTTTTTGTAGAACTTTGGACACGGGTCCGCACGAAAAGGAAATTGAAAGCCCTTTGATAATCTTCTTTTCAAGTCTCGCATCTAGGCAAAACAAAACCTTCCCAAAGCCCCCACCGTCCCGAACCCTCTCCTTGCATTAGCGACTCAGTAGCTTTGCTGAGGCCGGCCTGTCCAGCAGGGTGAGCTGCCGAGTGAGCTGCCGAATGTTGAAGGCTTTTTGCATCCGTGCGCCAGGGGCTACAGTCTACAGTAGGATTCGGAAGGTTTGGGTCCTCCCAAGTCCCCGCAGATATGACAAACTGTCGCCGGGTCGAGAGGTGCGGGCTCTTCCTGGCAGCTTCGACCTGTGCAACTATGGGCAGCAACGCTTGAGGAGTCCCCAGCTACAGGTCAAAGGAAGGTCTCCTGGCTGCTCCTTGGGTATCCCGAGGACTGGACCTAAAGTCCTCAGGACCGACCGCTTTAGAATAAACACCTCGGAAGCAAAAGCCTTGCTCAGTTCGCCCTGAATCCAAAGGCCGCTTGAAAACTACATGTGCCATGATCCAGGGGGCCAGGTAGCCCTCGGTGACGGGATCGCTCCGAACGGCTTGGATGTAGCTCGCCCTGAAGTGGCGGAAATCACACGCGACGATATGGCATGCATGTATCCTTTCATTGTCCTAGCTTTATGTCACTGTCGACGGTTCAACTTGTGCATATTGTTCTATGTATACTTGGTGGTTCCAGCTTCTGCCCGCTGGTTCATTCCTTCATCCATCCATCCATCCATCCAATCCCATCCCATCCCATCCCATCCGATCCCATCCCATCCCATCCCATCCCATCCATCCATCCATCCATCCATCCCTGCATTCAATCGTGATTTATTCTGCCATTCCTGAAGGTTGTTCACTCTGTTTGACGACAATGTCAGTTCATGTCCTTCCGTTCTTCGCTCCTTCCCTCATTCACTCCATTCAAGTATGTGTTTCAACTCTTACTCCTGTGCTTCTTACTGCCACTAACTACTTGAGTGGCAAAAGTATATACTTGCAATAGCAACGAAAAATGCCAGTAATTGCAAAAGAAAAAAAGGTTGGCTATTATATACCGCCATAGGACAAGACAAGCAACATTTGCATTGTCTTGACATCCTAGCAGCAACGGATTTCGCCATAGCAAGTGCATCTAAAAAACAACTAATGGCCGTAGTGAACACTGATCACCAATGCCACCACCCGGTCCATCGGCGCGGCCCCCAGCTCCGGGCTAAGAGGGACAGTAAATACGGAAGCAAAACAACGTAGATCCATGTGTATGGCCACCCCTCCCCCCATCAATTTAGCAACGTCTATATTTTCCCCGTGATGGTCTGTCGCGCCGGGGGCGGGGGTGAGCATGCATAAATATATATATATATATATATATGTATGTATGTATGTATGCATATGGGTATGTATATGTTTACACTGTGTTCCAAAATGCTGGATGCTTTATGAGTAGAGTTTCCGACCAAGAGACCGGAGAAACCCTTCCAACATCTGAAGCTACGCTGGGCTGGGGTCCCGGCTGCGCTTCGGCTGCCTTTCCTAGGCCAAGCCTCAGCAGCAACAAACCAATGGGAATAACAAGAGGAAGCTTTCTGTCTTCTGCGTTGTAGAACTGCTTCTTGCGTGTGCTGCTACGCAATCATGGCATTCAGCATAAACGGCATGGCTTGGAAATCGGTCAGCAACTTTTTGAAGAGCACCGGCTGGGCCTCGAACAAGCCTATGCCCTGAAAACGAGAAGAAACCGTTTCATCAATCCTTGTCTCCCAGACTCGTTTGCAACTTTTCTGCCTTCTAGGTAGCCGTCCGGTCTTAAGAGCCTGAGGGTCCACGCAACAGCAAACCGACGCTCGAGCGGACGATGCTGATGCTGACGGCGTGAGGCGCGAGGGTTGGAACAGTATGGCTCCGAGACAAGAGACAAGTCATGAGGCAGAACACCTGTACCTGACCTGAGTGAGGAGGGATGCAATAAAAAGTGTACTGCGGGCAACACTCTGTTGTGATACACCTTGCAGGACGTCCGTTGACTCAATGACGGTTCACTGCCTGGGAATCTCTATTGCTCCCGTGGTGGTCCCAAGCTGCTGTGGGAATAAGCACGACATTGCGGCTTCTCACCGACGGTCCCCTCGCAGTCGGCTGCTACTGCTATGATAGCCTTGGGCAACCGCACGAGGCTACAGTAAGTTTCCCTCATGCCGTCTCGGGGACCTTGATAGTGAGCAATACAGGCCACATGAAGTTCTGCCTTTGACAGATATTCGCGAAAGCTTCCCAACTAAAAACCCCAGACATGTGCCAGAGTGAATAGCTTCGTGCCTCCTGCTGCCTTGTTCGGAAGATAGCTGCTCTCGAGATGCCCTATGCTTCAGCTCACAGAAGCTCAGTGCACGCATATAGTCTGGGAAACCGTTCTGTCAAGTCGAGGTTCGAGGAGTGCTTCTATCACTTGGTCCTGAGCTTAGTATATCTCAGTCGACGGATTCGCAAAGGATTGTGCTTGCAACAAGGCAGCAAAGGCACATCGCCCTCCCCGGAGGCCCCGTGTCCCCTGTCAGCTCCTGCTGTTGCAGTTACAGCAACAATACACTCTCTGCGAAATCTGTCGCTTTCTGTAGGGGTTCGTGCGGGTGGACATTATCCAAAGCTGGCAAACTAGGAGGACCCTCGAACTAAAACTTGAAACGAGCGACAGTTCCTAGTGTCGATATGCGAAACCCGAATACGGAAGCCCAAATGTTGTCTCCAATTTTCGGTGTAGATTGAAGTCCGGATATGTGAGAAGGACAACCAGAAGGCAAATATCTAGCAAAATCAAGCCAGTACTCACTCCGAATCGGGATTGAGTGCATGTAGCGGGCCAACAGGCTATATTGAGTCCCTCGGAGAGGCAACCGAAACTGCGGTGGCGCGCAGGCGAGAGCCTGCGCACCCTGCCGGCGGACCGGACAAGCACCCGAATCGATATATACCACCAAAGAAGCCGCCTCTTCTCAAACAAAGCGACAACCTGGCATGCAATGTATGCTACAACAGCCTACAGGGCAGTACTGCTTGGGAGCGGCTACTGCATTGAATTCACCAGGCAGCCCCTAGAACCTGACCTGCCAGATTCTATGGAAATGGAAACGCTTCCTTGCGCCTGAGCACTGAAACCGCGCCGCTTCGGCGCTGTGTTGTGACTTTCGGGGGCTCATGTTGCCAGCCTACATGCGCACAGACCATCCTACAACACTCTGGGCTTACGAGAATCCGGTGGAGCAATGCCTTGGCAGGTCAAGGACCTCGTTCAAATATCTTTGTCGTCGCAGAAACACTGCATCGAAACATTCTCCTGACGACCTATAGACCAATCTAGGATTCCATAATGAGACGTGGACCTAGAGGATCCGGCGCTCATCCTAAACGAGCCGGCACTTGAATTTTCATGCAAGACGGAGCAACAGCAAGCGTCGTTTGAGCCAGTAGTAGCACCAGATCGCGTCAAGCTGCCAGCTACATTCGGGAGGATAGAACGAGAAGCACTAACAAGCACTAGGCCATCTAGATCAGAAAACTGGGATGTGCACCTGTTGCAAAGGCCGACCTGTGAAAGTTAGAGCCAGATTTGCAAACAGAACTCAGGCACCGCGACTCGGAGGTAATGTTTGCTGACTGAAGGCTGCAGAAAGGTGGCTATCTTCGGAGCTATAGCTAGTGCGGCACATACACCTGTCACAAACACAAAGCCACACACTAAATTTTTGGTGTCTGTCTTCCTGGGCATTGAGGACATTCGGAAGGGAACACATCAGGTTTCTGCTTCATGCCAGCCTTTAGATTTGCTGAAAAATTTCTTGGCAGTTTCGTTGTTTTACTATTTTCTCAGCTAGGCTCCGTCCAGGGGATGCTCATTGTAAGCATCCCCCGTTCTCGCCGTCGCTCTGGTAGTGTGTCCAGAATGGCTTCAACGTCGCAAGCAAATGAATTGTCCACGGAGGTTTCAGGATACAGAGCTTACATCCCGGCCTGTCTACGCAAGCTTTCGCTGACTCTTCCTATCATGCTCTTGTACCATTATCTGCTCGAGGGTGCTAAGCACGTAAGACCACACACGTCACGTGATCGTGACTGTGACGGACCCGCGGCTCCAGAGCTGGCAGAACCCACTTGTTATAGCAGTGGTTCGAGCCCCGGCAAGACAACTGAGGCTCAAATCTTCAGTCAATGACATTTGTCAAGGTGGATACAGCTGGTGAAGGGTGAAAGGGGGCATGCCACACAGTGTGCTGAAGTTGCAGCCACGAATACAGTATACAGATATTTTTGGCACTCGCACTCGAACAAGTCAGGCGAGGTTCTGGGCTATTGGGGCAGTGATGACTTCAGGCGCATTAGCCTGAACACTTACATTAACAGCGATTCCGTTCATTGCAGTTCAGCATTGCAGCCATCAGATATATGAGTGAGGGCATCTTACTCGCAAAGCTACTGTTGACTCCGAATCCTTCTCCAAGCTGAAGGTTTCGGAGGGTCTCGGATATGCATTCAGAGGAATGCAATGAATGCTTCAGCCAGGCCTCATGCAGTCGGTTCTACCAGATCAGTATAACTGGCTTTGGAGCTTTCACAAGGAACGTCTGGAATCGGTTGCAGCGTCAGCTAAGCACAAAGGTTTCTGTGGGAGCTGGTCCAGGCAAATGTCAAAACTCTCGACTGTAGGCAGGTTCTGAGCCAGTGCTGTTCCCATAGCGGGGCTCGGTGTGGAAACCTTTAACTCAGCCGTGCTTGACCCCCTGCAACTGGGCCGCGCGCTGCGCAGGCAGGGAAAAAAGTCACACTCCAGGGGTCTTTTCCTTTTGCCCCTCTCCCAATGCTGCTCGGAGTACTCAGGGCCCTCTCGGTTCGAATGAATCTACGGACGAGTGCCGCTAGCATGCCATCGACTTTTGGCAGCTTGGCCGAACCAACCTTGGAGAGCAGAGAGGACCCTTCGATTTCAAATTGGGAGCTGTAAGCAAACAGTGCTTGGAGGTCGTCTGGTAGCCACACAAGCTTTACGCAAATCTACAAACTTTTGCTTTGCATAAGGTGTATCTCACACGAAACGCTTGTCTGTCGGAACTTCTGTCAGCTAACCCTTTGGAGATCGGCAAATGTCTAATTGCTGGCACCAGCTCCTTTGCAAAGCACTGTCCTTGAAGCAATGCCAATCAGAGTTGGTCAAAGCGGCTCATGCGCTTCAGGCATAGCCGAGCTTTGCAGTTGTGCAAAGGCAACTGTGCAGCCAAACCGACTGCCGCAGTCTGTTGCACGAGCTTCTGCATGTTTCATGGCCGGATAGATCTTCAGTACCTTTTTGTTGGCCTTTCCTGAAAACTTAATCTTGCAGCAAGCCCTCTTGATGCGAGGAGAAAGTTTGAAAACCCGCACATGGTTGAGGTTGGCTCAAGGCTTCGGACTCGGGGGCCAGGCACCCAAAGTAAAACGACTGAGCTGTGTAGCAGCGAAAGGCCTTCGCCGTCCTCTAAACACTAGTCTTCACACTTGTGCTTTGAAGTTGCTTGTCGTGCCAAAGAAAGTTCGTATCTGCCGTGATGATGAGGCGATGCTGGGCGAGAGATTGTTAGTAATCACGTCACGTGGCAAAACTTCCACACTGCAGAGTTGTCAACTTGTACATGTGGACTCTTATGTTTCCTCCCACAAGCATGAAGCACCGAAGCAAATCTGCACTAGTTTTCTTGAGACTATGCGGTTTACCTGGCATCGGCCATGCCAACATGACTGTAGTGAACGCAACCATCGCTAACATTCACCATGGATCTTCGTATTCTGCGCATCTGCTGTCACTCAGACGCGAGTACCGGCACCAGTAGGCTCCTTCGTAAAGGCGGATTCGATGAAGCCCCTCTGGCTCGAATAAGTGATTCTCGACGAATATGGCACGCAGACGATGCTGACGACGACCACCGGTTGCTTGGAAAAGAAGTGCAAGCTTGGAGCTTGCGATGCTTCCGGTCTCGTAACGACGTGGTGAGGCGTCGAAACTGTGCAGGGATGCTTTGAGGAACGTAGGAGGCTGCATGCCCGCAGCTAGGCCGTACTTGACTTTCGATGGGCCTGCGTGAAAGACCTTGGCTTGCAGTGCAGGCAACCAGTATTCAAACGGATCAGGCAGTGGTTTTGTCGGAGCAACATGCCTACGAAGGGTCAAACACAATCTGATTTCATGGCATGCTGCCCGCTGCTGTGAGCATGCTTCGGGATTGAGCCGTTTGCCACTGCTGAGCTGGTTGAAAGCATTTCCGGTAGCAGGTTGCAGGGAGCTGTTCAAGCCCAAACCTTGAACAACAACAGAACTTTGAATTTCAATCTTCTCAATACCAGAACTCACATCGGGCTCCTGGGACTTGTTGGCGAGAACCTTCAGCATGGCTCGGAGATCCTCGCCGCTAGGCGATTGGGTGCTCGAGATGATGTAAAAAGTCTATGCATGCTTGCACATATATATATATATATGAACACACACACACACGCACAGCGACACACCCACACACACACACACACTTACTTACCTATCTGCGTCCACCTGTTCGTGTATGTATGCATGTATGTATGTATGTATTTCTGTATGTATACATGTATACATGCATACATCTACATATACATATACATCTACGTATACATACACATACACACACATACACATATACATACACATACACATAATTACACATAGACATACACATACACATACACGTGCATATCTACATACATGCATACCTACGCACGTACGTACAGACGTACAAACATACACACATACGTTTTTAGCACTCGCACTCATACATACAAAAATACATACGTACATACATGCATGTATACGAACCTACATATGTAAATACACCATGCATATATATATATATACTTGATGGTTTGCGTGTTTCTGCTTGATCGTGCTGGCATTGAAAACACAGACATCAAGCATGGACACAGACATAGTTGTAACATGTTGCTACTGCTATAGTATGTTGCTATAGTTCCAGCCTCTTGGGTGATGACATTTGTCTGCGCACAACTTGTTATGCAAGTCCGGCGCCTCGCGCTGCTCACAAGTGGTCTTACTTTAGACAAAGGGTCTACAAGCGGGGAACCTCAGCGTCCAAATACATAATGCGGCCCCAGCAGCGTGGTTGTCCACGAGAAACAACGTCAATACGTGCACGACTCAACTCTCCAACTCACTCGTAAAGCCGGAATCTTCGCGAGGCAGGACATGGACAAAAGTGCTTCTACACATCGTCTCTACTAGATCAGGGGCGATTCCCGTGACAACGATCCACTTTAGCATCCCTGAGCCAGGTCCTTCACCTCCTGCTCCATGCGTGCAAGGGGGATGCCTCACAGGGCAAGGGCATGGACTCGGTCTTCACAGAAGTCCCAAGAGCAGGACCACTGACACAGATCAGGTGATTCATCTGATGCGTTGCTTATTACTCTGTTACACGGCACCGCGGCTGAACAGACAGTTACCGCAAGGAAAGCCAAGCCTGTAATGCTTCTGCTCCCAATTGCAATTATCAGAATGTCTCATGTTGAAATGACGATTCTCATGACTAATAACTGTGACTTTGCCCTTTTGACTATCTTCCACAAATCTCCTGAGCCCTAGAAGCAACTAGAACTATCACTTGCTGCAAGGATCCGGGTCTGGCCTCTACCCGACCTTCCACTCGCCGACGACGGCAAAGAAGCAGACTTCTGGTAACTGATGCTCGAGGAAGTGGAACGAGAGGAGCTCAGCGACGACTGTTTCCTTTTGGGAGGGGCGAGGATAGTTGTGAGGAATGAAGGTTGTGGGACCCAAAAAGTCAGGTGCAAGTATGCCTCCTCTGAAGCATCTCGAGGGTCATGCACAGATCTGCTCGTGTTTCGAACCGTCTACCAAAACACACACCTTTCTGACATGCACGAGAAATACTGGTGACCTCAGGAGAACATTGCGATGGACAGCGGAACGATCTTCCTAAGGAAGCGCCCTTACATCCTAAGCCTAAGCTGCTTTGTACACACTTGATTGGAGCTCGCCCTAAACTCCTAAAACCCTCAACCCCACATCCAATGCCTCAACACTCAACACCCCGAGACCCGTAAATCTAAGCCTGAACCATGAAATCTTGAGCCCCAAAACCCAAAGTGAAGGCCCAGGAGCTGGTACATCCTGGGCACCTCAGGGTCCTGCGGGTTTCCATCCTGCAGACAGTGTCAGGCGGGGTAAGCCGACCTCGGGTTGAGGACCCGCTGGGAGTGGGGTCCTGATAAGCAGGATTCTGCTATATTGACTATATTGGGGTCCTCTGGTCCCGGTTTTCGAAAACTCGAATCGTAGCCGTGTTAGTCAGACCGCAACACAGCCTGCTGGAGTTCGAGCTGGATTGACTGCGATGGTTTTCTTTGTTATTCTGTGGCGGGCAATGCTTCAGCTCTCCTCGCAGTCGTCCTCGTGGGCGCCCTTACGAGAAACCACATCAAGCAGACAGAGAGGCGCGCTGAACTTGCAATCTCACGGGCAAGTCTACAAAAGACGCAGTATACGTAGGCTGTCGAAGACTGCAGTATGTCTGTGGGTTGTGTGAGTAGAGGAAGAAGTCAACCCAAATGCTGTCAGAGAGCCGTTGGCAGTCGCGGCTTCTGGAAGCTGACACCCAGCATTCCATGCATCGGGCCGGTCTGAGGAAAAGGACAGCAAGAACCAGGTCATGACAGTAGCACTGTATGAGGAAAGTTTGCTGCTAAAGCATAGACCCGTCGTTGCAACTAGCATCTTGGCTCGAAGAGCCTAGCAAGAGATGCAACCCCAAATTTGCTGCTCAAACTGTGCGGCAAACAGCCGTAAACTTTGGTTCAGCTCCGCTTGCCAAGCTGTAAATCTTTCACCAATGCTGGCCTGTCTTATCCCGTCTTGATGCCAAGAGGCCGGCACTGATTGCTTGGAAGCCTGGTGCTCTGAACGATCAGAGTCGCCTTGGACTGACAAGGTCAAGGAGAAACCGACGGCTTCTGACTGATTTCACATCACCTCAAAAGTCAAAAACCACGGTAAAACCTTGTAACCTTTGAGTACGACTTTGCAGTTCATGCTGCTTTCGCCACAGGGCAATGCTTGGTCGGTGAAAGTATCAGGCAGAGGCTGAGCATACTGGAAGACGGGGCAAGAAGCCTGCAAAGGTGCATGCCGAAGTACTTCGGTGGGAGGTGCTCCGCGTAAGTGTCGACACACTGCTCGCTGGTGTGCCGGGCATCGAGAGGCTCTTCCTTCAAACGTGTTTCTTTTTTGTCATCTCTGGCCCAGGATCGTCTGACATGTCTTCGGACGCACTTCGAACTATAAGGAGATGCCGATGCGCGAGCACAAGACAGCACAATACCAGACGCTTTTGCAGCAGCCCTCCACCTTGCTTCCCGGCACAAGGTCGAAAACACCGCAGACCAAGTCCCTTTCTCTGCACCGTCTGACATTGCGAAGAACAGATTGGTTGGTAACGATGGAAGCGGAGAAATCGACAAACCAGCACCAGCACGGCACCGGCATTGGCACCAACACCATCAACAAGAAGAAGGTTCAACGACACTCAGCAACTCTCGCGACACTCACCTACACGCAACAATGGATGCAAATTTATCTGAGGATTCTTTGTTTTTTGGGTGAATTGTTTTTGTTTTTGTGCGTTTGCTTGGTCTGAGGGGACGGGAGGGAGGGAGGGAGGGAGAGACGGAGGGAGGGAAGGGGGTGGATTTGTTTTTTGTGGGTGGGTTAGGGGAAACACTAAGTCCCTCACATTCTTGACGGATTTGGTGCCATTCCCCCTAGATTTTGTCCTCAGGACAACGTACGTTACCGTAAGGAAAACGTACGTTACCTTGGTTTTCTAGGGAAACGGCAGCTTTCCTTACATTTTGGACCGATTTCGTGCCATTTCCCTACGTTTTCTCAGGAAAACCTACGTTACCTTGGTTGTTGTTGTTACCGCCCGCCATGCGTGGAGTCCGCTCGCGCAGCATCCAATTGGAAATTGCTGTTGTTACTTTTATTGTTATTGCTATGATTCTTCTTGTCATTGTTGTTAGCCTTATTATTACTAGCTCTTTATGAATATGTATTATTGTGTTATTTTTTATTGTATTATTATTATTGTTATTACTGTTGCTGTTGTTGTTGCTGTTGTTATCGTTGTGATTATTTTTTGTCATCATTATTTCTGGCTCTTGTTGTTGTTATTGTTACTATTGTCGTTGTCGTCGTTGCTGTTGTTGCTGCTGCTTTTGTTGTTGTGTCACTGTTTTTGTCGCTGTTGTTGTTGCTGCTTTTGCTACTACCCTGTTTGTAGTAGAGCTTAAAGAAAGCAGCAGGGTTTGCAGTTAAGAAAAGCGGGGGAGGGAGAAAGCAGCAAAGTTTGCAGTTCAGAAAAAGCGGGGTGGTTGGGGGCGGGGGGGGGNCCCCCCCGTTTGCAAACCTTCCAAAAATTGCTTTGTTTTCTTCGCGTTTACCCTCTAAAGCGATTTCGCTATTGGAGAAGACGCTGTTACTCATTTATTCGTTTTACAAAGGAGACTCACTGTCACTTTACTTTGTTTTCTTGCGGTTTTACTCCCCAGCGAATACGTCTGGCTTTCGCCTTCTTGTCTGTCGGTGAAGACGTTTCATTCATGATTGTTATATTTTCTCTGCTTTTCGTGTGGCTGTCTTCTTCTTGTGTGTTGGAGAAGACGTGTTTATTCATTTCTTCACGGCTTAAGAGAGCGGGGGGGGCAGCCCCCACATTTGCAACGAGAGGGACCCCTTCGAAGAGGGGCTCGAAGGCGATTTCGCAAGGGATTTCCTTTTGCATGTTGGAGAAGATATTAATTCTTCTAGTAACAGGAATAGTACGACAGCAAAGCGTTAAAGCAGAGCAGCGGAGAAGCCGAGAAGCACAAAAGCAGAAAAGCAGAGGAAAGCAATGAACAAGAAAAAACAACAAGCAATCAAAGCAGGGAAGAGCAGCAAGCGAAAACTTAAAGGGGGAGACGCGAAGCAGACAATCAGAGAAGCAGAAAAGCAGAGAAGCAAGAGAAGCGGAAAAGCAGGGAAACAGAAAAGCAAAGAAGCACAAAAGCAGAGGAAAGCAGAAAAGCACAGGAAAGCAAAAAACACAAAAACAAAAAAAAAATCCTCAGATAATTCGGATTCCAAAGCAAAAAGCACAACAAGACAGAAAACGAAAACGACAAACAACAAGCAAAGAAAGCAACAAAAAGCGGAGCGTGAAGAAAAGGCATAAAACATAAAGCAACAAGCAAAGAAGGCAACAAACAGCGGAGTGCAAAGAAAAAGCAACAAACAAAAGCAACAAGCATATGTATGTGTGTACGTATGTATGTAAGTATGTATGTATGTGTGTAGGTGAATCGGTGTGAGTGTGTGTGTGTATACATATATAAATCGAAAAGCACAACAAAGCAGAAAACACAAACAAAAAGGAACAAGCAAAGAAAGCAAAAAAAAGCGGTAAAGAAATGGCATAAAGCAAAATGCAACAAGCAAAGAAAGCAACAACAAGCGGAGCGCAAAGCAAAAGCAGGAAACAAAAAGCAACGAGCAAAAAACAAAAACAGCAGAAAGCAAAAGCAAAAAAACAAAAAACATCACCAAGAAAAACAAAAAATATCCTCAGATAATTCGGATTCCAGCAACAATGCCCAACTGGTCGCCCAACCACAAGCAACAATGCCGCCAGCAGCAACAACAGCAACAACAGCAACGACAACCACAACCAACCACAACACAACAACAAACAACCACCACCAACCGCAAACAGCAAACAACAACAAACAACAACCACAACACCAACAACACCAACACCAACAGCAACAACACTACCACCACCAACAACAACAACAACAACCACAACCACAACAACTACTACTATTACATCAGGAGCAGCAGCTGCGACAGCAACGGCAACAGCAGCAACAGCAACAGCGGCACCAACACCAACACGCCAACAAAACACTAACAGCAACACCACCACCACCACCAACAACAACAACACCAACACCAACACCAACAAGACCCCCAACACCCCCAACACCACAACAACAACAACAACAACCACAACAGCAACAGCAACAGCAACAGCAACAACAGTAACAACAGCAGCAGCAACAACAACAACAACAGCAACAGCAACAACACCAACAGCAACAGCAACAGCAACAACATCAACAGCACCAGAATCAGCAGCAGCAGCAGCAACAGCAACAGCAGCGGCAGCAGCGGTAGAAGCAGCAGCAGCGGCAGCAGCAGCAGCAGCAACATCCACAACGACAGCGACAGCAACAAGAAGACAAAGAACAGCAATAACAAGAGGAACAGTGATGACGACAAGCAATCAGCAGCAGAGGCAGCACAGACAGAAGCAGCCAAATAAGGCCATGTCAACGTAACAACCACAAGACCCATAGTCCATGGAATCCAGGCACTGGTAGCTGCTGCTGCTCGACAGCGTGGACTCGGAGACGGCTGATGCGGCACGCGGGAAGGGCTGTGGCTGTCCTGGCGGCGTTCTGCGTTGCGGCGGGAAAGGCTCGGGGGCTGGGAAGGCAAATGTGGTGGAAAGTGAACTGCTGCATGGTCTGCGAAGTTTAGGTTGAGGGCTGATCATCAGAACTTGAAAGCCTCTGCTCCAGGTGTCACTGTCAGGAGCTTGCAGTGTCTGCGCAGAAGACTTAAGTAGCTCAAGTGTCGGGTAAGGGTGTTGTGCACTCTGGAAACATCCTCCAAAAAGTTGAGACTGCAGTTCCGATTGGAGCTCAAGCCGCCTGGAACCACATGCTCATTGACCAGGCAAGGACACTTGCTGGCAACTGCTGGATCAGATTGCCCTCGGGACGAACACTACCTTCCTGGCACCACCTCTCTTTCTCCCCGGCACTAGAAACGCCTACAAACAACAACAGCACCAACTGGCGAGCGCTTAGGCTATCTGCGAGACCTTCACCTAGAAGAGGGAGCCTTTTTCGCGGAAAGGGAAGAGCATCTTGAATTGTTGACAAACCTCCCAACTCTTTCACGGTCCATGGCGACCCATGCTTTGCGATGACCAGCGCTCAAGGGGTGTGGCAGAGCAAGGCGTCAGGAAGCGTGGTTCCAAAAGGGCCTCAGGATTCGCCGGCACCAGAACGCACAGAATTCGGAGTTTCCGGATGCTTTCATGATGTAGTTTGTGAGAGCTCTAAGTACCCTTCCCAGTTGGAAGGTTCCAGGAAGAGCTCCCCACTTGAGACGGGCTCCGTTCCTGCTGGGGCTCCGTTCATCAAACACATCTACACCTCAGCGCTGTAATCCGTTCAAGCTTCTTGGATCCCGAAATCAGCTCGTCTAATCACCGTTCTCCCTCCGCCCCTCGAATCCCGGGAGCCAACTCTCCACCGATCTACGTATGAAATTAAGCAAAGTTTGACAGACACTCAGTTGTTCCGTCCGAGGTGCGCCATGGATGCTGGACTTTGATGAATCCTCCCAGGCAGCAAGAATCGAAAATCCCAACAATGGCCATACGAATCCCAAACCCAGAAAGAAAAGGGCACACAAGCATTGAAAACCGCCCCCACGGTTCTTGAATGAAGGACCCAACGGGCGGCACATGCCTCATCAAGGGAGGCAAGAGGAGACAAGCTTCGAATGCACCGACATTGGCCACGGCCACCGGTACGAAACAAGGAGAGGTAAGAAGAGACAACCGTTTCCAACCCCCAGAATTGGCCACCCCCAGCGGGCCCAAGTGAGTGGAGAGGAGGGTTGAAAACCCCGGCATTGGCCACCCCGACTGGCCACCCACCCACAGTACGAAAAGTCGGCATTCTCTTTCAATTCACCAAGAACCCCCAATCGGTAAACTGTTGGGGAAAACACTTTTCGGTTTTAGCACGGAACCTTCATACTGCACAGCTTCTGGGCGTCACACTCGCACAAGGAACACGCCACACGTAGGTAGAATCTGATGTCTGGCGGTGTTTAAGTTGGCAGGTTGCGCTGAAGCAGCCTTTGCGATGTCAGAAACGTGGAATCGTGGAACCTTAATTGTCGAAGCATTTTAGTTAATTAGTTGCAACAGACCCACAGCTCAATGTACTTGCGAAATTGGGCTGTGCCTCGAATCGGACGCAAAGAGTCAGCCACAAGGCCCCGTTGGCCGCAGATGGCTTCTGAATCAAGCAGGGATGACCTTGAGAAGGCAATGAAGGCAGCGCGTTCAGTCAGGGTTGTGCGTAGCGTTCCTGGCATGGCTCTCGTCGATGATGCTGCACGCAGTGCGCGAGCTTCCCTCGAAGTTGTAGAAGAGCGTAGAACCCTACATAGCCTAATAGCCTAGCTTGGAAGTCGTGGCCACGCTGAGGGCGACACGCTGCAGGGCAGCGCCTACCCAAACACTGACTTGCCCGCAGAGACGGGTCATCAGGAAGTCTAGACATGATTCAGGAAACTCAGGAGACCTGGGGGCAGACTGCTTTCCTCGCAGAAATGGGGACGAACCCGGAGTCTGCCAAGCGGCCAAATCGCTTGTGAGGGCAGACTCGTGCGTACAGTCCATTCAGGTGCCTCCGAGATTGCAATGCACGCTAAAGCATTCGGCTGGGATGTACAGGCTGCACTGACTTCAGAACTTGACCCTCCGACGCGAAATAATGGCTTCTTGTTTGATCTAACAGCCGCTGGCTGCCTCGTTGCAATAAACTTGCAGACTTCACGAAACGGTGGGATCTTCTGGCTTCCGTCTTCACATGACTCGGGATGGTTGTCCTGGGAACCCCTGCCGTTGCTACTACGTAAATTAATCAGTCAGGTTCAACTCTCAATACTGCGACAACTAGTACACTGAACAGACACAAGATGACACAAGTCACTAGTCATGATTCAGCTACGTAGTGGCCTGACAGCTGACAAGACAAACCCGTACCCACATGCACAGGTGGGACAAGCTCCTACAAGGATGAATCCTCTTTCGCACGTGCCGGTCATGATGCTTTTGACAATGGCCTCATGTGGCTGCTCTGTAGCCCGCCCACGACAAGACGAGTTCCCACACGCCAATCCTGATGTACCTGGGTGCAGACGCAACGCTGGTCTGATCAAGGGAGGGGAAGTTGTGGTCGCTCCTTGAGATGCATCCTTACAAGCTGCCCATCAGTCGACTCATCAGTCGATCTCAGATCTAGCGGCTACCGCTGTCACAGCAGGAAGTTGTGTTGACCATCGCTTCATCTGCTGCAAGCACAATACTGCACGCTGAGGCACTGGAATTACCTCGCGGAACTTGGCGATGCATTCGCCCATGGAAAAGCTGCGTGAGGCATCCAAAACGGCCACCTTACTGCCATAGCTCCGTTCAACCTACAGCAAGCCTCCCACCACGCATCGCATTCCAACCTAGAGGCTTCAACCTCTTGCGGCTACTCAATTCGCAGCCTGAACCTTTGCCTCCACATCATACTGTTGAAAACATAGAGCTTCGACTACACGACTTATGGAGGCAGTACTCAACGGCAGTTGGCAAACGCTTTTGAACCTGTTGGCCGCCACAGTTTGCCAAGCGTCACTGCAGAAATCTGCATGCACTTCCTGCAGCGAACGGGATCTGGAACAGCAGAAGTTCCAAGTTCAACACATTGCTGAAATGCGTGAGGGGGGTCAGAAAGAATCTTGCCAAATTTCAAGCTGCAGCATGTGGTCTCGTAAATACCTGATCTCTCAAGCCCACTCCGCAGCTCCCATCTAGAAGATTTGGGAAGTTTACATTGCTTGTCCTTGAAATTGTCAATTTTCTAAAGAGCCCTAAGTGCTCTAAGACTCAAATTTCGTCCAAACCCTCGTATATGCACAAGCTGGAGGCGGCATGGACAATGACCCGACAAAAACTGTGCCCCCAGTTCCGGCCTTGATCACTGCAGAGCACAGCTGGTATTGCGAGCTGACACCGCGGCCCAGGATAACCAGGTCCCCTTGCCTTGGAAGATAGGCAGAGGCAGTTGCATGAGCCTTTTTGCAAACAGGAGAGCGGTGAAAAGTTGAGAGCTTCGCATAGTCTGCAAGCTTAAGATGGGAGTTCTCAAATCGCACGTGATTGTCAGTAAACTCCGATAGTAGTTTGGTACACCAACCCACAGAGACTAATTAATGTACGGCCCAGGAAATAGCTGCAAAACTGAGGCCGGCGGCTCTGGCACCTGGCCACCACAGAGGTCATCACCCAAAATCCGCTCATCCCCCGGGGCGAGCTCCTTGGCAGGATGTAAGCTTGCCGTGAGTTTGATTCTTGGGGAGGACCCACTTTAAGAAAGGTGTGCCCTGCGCGGGCTTGCTGACGATTAGTCGGATTTGTGCTGCTTCTGGCCTTCCCTCGGCCCCACCCGGCGAAATTCAAGTAAACCGACTCTATAATCTCATCGCAACACGCCATGTAGCCGAAGGCCTGATGCTTACTGCCCTGACCGATACGTCGAAACCAAGTTCCATACAGCGGGAACAATTTTGGGCTGGAGCTACATATTTCCCCTCGCCAAGCGACGGGAATTGGAAGCAAACCGCCTCGATGGCTGTGTTTCGGCGATTCCTCGTCGACGGTAATGATGGATGCGGACCTGCACACCTGGTCTGTGACATCGCTGACTGTCGATTAAGGGAACTGCGTCCGGGGCAAGCTATGTCTGTTTCTTGGGGAGGCTGTCAGTCTGTCTGGCCGGAAGCCATCCGGAACTTAAGCACTAGCCGACAATGGTGCCTAGTCTCTCATCCGTGCCTATGTTCGACAGCCACTCGAAGTTTCAATCTGTACTGGGCAACACCTGCTCGAGCTCTGGAACCGGTGCAAAAAACGAGCACCCTGACAATTTCTCCAAAGGAATCCCGATCTCCAAACACATCCGCAGGCCGGTGGCAGTTGGATGCTCCTCCTCCGGCGACTTTTGCGCCTCAACCAACCTTGGAAAGAAGCGGTCTTCATGCTTTGAGTTTTGAAACTTGCAGGGGTGCAACATGTAGTTTCTGATGTCCATCTGCGCCAACTACAGTATGCCCCGCGACAATACTGAATAGAGCAACCGAGTCATACATGCAAACAGCAGGCCTCTCACGTAAAGGCATGAAAACTTGCCGCCTTCGGCCACAGCCCTGTCCAGGAGAGCCAACAGGACACGTGGACTGTACAGGAGCTGCCACAGATTCCAGCCATGATAACTCATGGTCATTGCTGTACATCGACGCATAAGAGACGAAGCTTAAATCGGGCAACGGCATTGCCTCGCCGCAATGCATGCAAAATGCAGAAAGAGGTGGCCAGAGCCACATCCCACCACTTGCCCACGACCCGACAGCCCCACCCAAGCCGAGGGGCCAGGAGAGCAGGCCCAAAAATCCACCCGAACACGAGGACGGCGCTGCGGGTGGAGCTCGCGCCGCCTGGCATTAGGCTGCATGGACTAGTCTTCCGACTCCCCGTTCGGCGGCGGTTCAGATTGTGTCCTGTTCGGGGAGTCTTGAGTCTTGAAGCATGTCAAGATATTGCCTGTCTCCTCTCTGCGGTGCTACTCCCCCCCCCCCCCCCAAACAAACCCCTCCCCGGACCCATCATTACACCCACTTTGCTGTGAGACCAAGGCACCGGGGGGTCGGGCTGNGTATAATAGTGTGGTTGTTATGGGAGTCGTAGTGTTTATAGTAGTTATAATTGTACCCCCTTCCTCTCTTCCCTGGTCCCCCCCCCCCCCCCCCCCCCGCAACAAGAACCTCCCCAGCAGTGATGCTTTCAAGCTTTTTGCTGTGAGACTAGGCACCTTGGAGTTTGGGTTAAGGGTGCCATCGCCAGGACTTGCGAGCAGGAGAAGCTAACGCTCAGCGCTGAGCTCACCGAAGCTCCAAAGATCAAGGCTTTGAGGGAATGTGAAACTGATGCAATCTCGAATCATCTCAGGTCCTTCTGACGGAAGGTGTTTGTACTTCTCGCCTTCCGCGACTTGCCTGCCCAGAGCATGGGAGAACCGTAGCCCTGATCACTGCCAAACTCACCCTGAGGACCACACAGGAGAGGCAATGTATCCGGACCTGCCATGTCGGCGAGCCCTCGCTCTGAACGTAGCGCAGGCATCGAGGCAGCACGCGCAGACTCCATCTGAGCCGCCCCGGGGGTTTGTGGAGCTCTTCCACTTTGCGGTGCCGCCGTGGTCTCCGCAGGCTTCCCTCCACTCGTAGTCGGCACAGGCTTTGGGGCCGGCCTCCCTATCATTTCCTTGAAGTTCCGGAAGCCTTCTGGCTTCTTGACAAAATCCCCCAGCTTCTGATCCGTCCACATTGATGGAAGCCGCCTTACCTCTGTCAAGTAGTCCTTGTTACCGATTCGCGTGAGCTTCACACTGCCTGCAGCCTGGGGCGCAGCGCTCTCCAGCTCTAGGGAGGGTGGCTTCTTGCTTCCCCTGCTTTCCTCCTCCAAGCTCTTTTTACTCTCTTGTATCACCTCATCGATCTCCAAGTATAGAAGAGCTGTGTTCGTGTCCGAATCTACAGCACTGTCCAATCTGCAGAAGTTGCAACGCCCGAAGGCGCCTGCTTCCCTGAAGTGGTTGCTGGCATCTCGTTTCTGGCTGCCGGCGTTGAGATTGCACTTTATGTTCACTCCAGCGGGACAATACAGGAAGAGGGAACAGAAGCCCTCGGTGGAGTCCCGATAGCCCATGGGGTAGAAGATGAACTGCATGCCATCGATCCCGGCGGCCGAGAAAACCGGGCTGCAAACCGGCTGGTCATGGGGGAAGAGCCTGGGCAGCTGGTCGACTTCGGATAGGAGCCATTCGACCCGCTTCACCATCTTGCACTGCATCTTGTCAACCTCCTTCCTCACCTGGGACAAGACTCGATGGTTCACATGGCGCTGGAAGGACAGCACGCCGTTGCTGTACACATTCCGGGTGCTCTCCTCTGCACCTTGCAGAGGTTCTACCGGGGTTGAGGCCTCGCTGGCTGCCTGGCTGACCTCCTTGATGGCTTCCAAGATTTCCACACCCACGTGGAGCGAGTCATCCTCATTGATGTGGTCCTGGAGCAGACCCATTTTCCGTGCGCCGGCAGGGCCGTCGGACGCTGGCGACTTTTCCATTGTGGCCCACTTCTCGCCCACAAAGAAGCGCAGGTGCATCTGCGCGCCTTTTGGACACCACAAGTATAGGCCGCAGTTGTCCGGGCCTGCCGAATGCCTCCCAGATCTCACGAAGACTCGCAGCTCCAGTTGCAGATCTCTGCAACCAGCTGCTGCGAACTTGGGAGAGAAGTAACTTTTTTGTCGAAGCGTGGAGGAGGGAGAGTCAGCCTCCGGGCGATTGCCTGGAGTGCTGAGTGGCAGCAAAGAGCTCGCGCCCTTCAAATGCCATTCGACACGCCGGGCCAAGACTTGGTCGAGCATTTCAAGGAAATCCTGATGCTGATCTGCGCGATCGTCCATCTGTGCCAGCCTGTTCCAGGACTCGGTCTTGAAGTCCGTCAAGGCTTGTGACACCTCGTCTTTGGATGCTTGCGTGTCACTCGCGGCTGTGCTGCGGCATTCAGCGAGTAGCTGATCCAGGCGTGCAACCTCGGCATCCAGCTCCAAACGGTCTTTCTCAGCAGATTGCTTCATCTGCCGGTCGACCTCAGCCTCAGCTTCGACTGCTGCTTCAAGGTTCCGACTGAGCATCGTGCAGATCTCCGCATCCTTGTTTGCTGCTTCTTGGCGGAACTCGGCGAGCTGAGCCGTCAACTGCGTCTCGATGTTGGAAGCCTTGTCTGAAACCTCCTTAGTCTTGGTCTCAATAAGCTGCGTGAGGTCCTGGCGAAGTGAGGCAAACTCTTCCTCAATCTTTGCGCACAGGGACGTCAGCTCATCCGCGAAGGCACTGCGAACATCTTCGTCCAGCTGCTGGATCTGTCCATCGAGCTGGTTTTGCCCGCTGGTGCGCGCTTCCTCCTCCTCGGCGAGCGCCCCCAACACCTCGTGTTTTAAGTCTGCTACCGCGGTCTCCAAGTCTGCCTGTCCGGCTTGCTGGAGCCTTGACACTGCCTCTGCTGCCTGCTTGGCATTCTGCTTAACGATTTCTTTCAGGTCGTCCACATTGTTCTGCACACGCGTGGCCGGCTGGCAGTTCTCTTGGGCCTCAGCGCCTGCTTTGGCGACCTTGGCAATGAGGGCCTTAAGCTCTGTTTTTGCCGCATCCAAGTCATCCACTGTTGCATTCGGTGTCTTGGGCATCTTGCCTGCTCAACAGAGGCCTTCAGACGCCATGGACACAATACCTTCGACTAGCCATGAACCTCACAGACGGCTGCAGAAGGCAATCGAATTCTCTTACGGAGGACTGCCATGCCCAAGAACGTGGAATGAGCACAGCTGAGCACCTAAAGGCGGAACACTCCGGACTGTAAGGCCTAAGACAAAAGGAAAGAGCTAGTGGCCAGGCACACGACAGATTCCTTGCAAATAGTCCTGTGAGCGTTGCCCTGCCGTGCAATCGACTATAAACTATATTATAATATATATATATATATGTATATATATATATACATACATACATATAATATATATAGAGAGAGAGAGAGAGAGCACGAAAGATCAAATCGTGGAATCAAGGCATCCTGGACATGACGTGGTTCATTGCCCATGCGCCTCGACGGTGTTTGGCACCCTGCGGCTGCGGGACACCGGGGAGTTCTTCGAATCCGACTCACCTGCCAAACACGGCTCGAGCAAGACAATGCCCTGTGCGAGGGCAGCAAGGACTAGGGTTGACATGAGCTAATAATGCCAGCATATGTCACTACATAACCATGCAGGGGGTTTGAGACTGAGATCCCTTTGGCTGTAGTTCGGCTAATAAAATAAGCGACGGGATTGGAGCGGTCTCCTCTGTATCACACAACCAGAGGGGTTTGAAGAATGAGCTCCGGCATTCGCTGAAACAGCTGAGGATGGATCTTGGCTTGTAATCAGCTCTTCGCGCTCATGCTGGGCCGCCGAACCCCCCTTCATGAAAAGCGGATGGCCTCTGCTGCTGCCGCTGCGGCTGGAGCTCAGTAGCGTGCCCGTCGCTTCCTGCACTCTTGGTCTCTTTAGGCTCCCGGCCCAGGCTCGAGTGAAGACACGAGTTCTACGGTTGATGATATAAATCCTGCATTACCCTAATGACCCCAGACTATGGGAATTATGGTATATTCCTCATTATGGGTAATGCGGGATTTATATCATCAACCGTATCAAGCGCGGTCTTCCCAGGTCTGCTCATGCATCGTCCTTTTTGCTGAATGCGGCCCAGCCTGAAGCCCGAACCCACCTGACACCAGCTATCTCGGAAGAATTCAGAGCCCTGGGGGCTCCTCTGGCGAGAATCGAATCATTCCAGGATTCTAGGGCGATATGTCAAATGTGTCATCAAGACTTCTTCAAGGAAATGCTCTTGTAGCAAGATAAAAGCTACTGTGTGTGCCCGTTCTTGTAGGTTCGAAGAAGTCGGCCGTTCCCTGGAATACAATCCTGACCTGGCCTTCTGCGCGGGAAGGCAGAGCTTGGGCACTGTCGGTGCCCGCTCTTCTTTCGGAATGTATGGGGACAGGAATCCTTGAAGGCCCGGATTGAGATTGGGGTCGAGTTGAGGTTGGACTCGGGTGCAGCTTTCAAGAAAGACTGTCTCATAACTGCCGTCGGGTTCACTGGGCTCAAGCAGAAGAGCGGTTGCGTGGTCCTGGGCTGATATTCTGATCTTCAGTGCACGCGAAAGCCGTGATGCTACGACCCGTAGTGGCTGGTCTCCTGTGCGAATGCAGGAGCTTATCGCGACTGCAAGGCCGCTAGGCTACAAGCGAATTGGTTTCTTCCAGCCCAGTTTCAGGGATCGGGTCGTCCAGCCGGACACACAGAGTCAGCTTGTCCTGGCACGCATCTCTATACTTTAACGTCCATTGAGACTACGAAGTAGCCGTCTCGCCCCCAACAACTTCAAGAAGCAGGCTGCCTTCTGTTCCTTTGTTCCCTGCGAAGCCGATGGCTGCACGAAGCAGGGGTGACCTCGGCACTGGGGGGATCATGTTTCGGGACAAGCTGGTGCAGGCCGGCTTCGGTCGGTCACGCGGTCATACTGTGTCAGAGGTGGAGGGATGGCCGGGCTGTAACAGGTGCCAGCTGCGCAGGGACATGCCAGAGGAGATGGGCCGTTGCTGCGATGCAAAGCTAGCAGGCTGTCAGGATTCGCAGAGTTCCTTACGGGCATTTCTCACATGTAGCTCTTGACCTGCCTACGCCGGAAATCGAGACAGCGGAGGTCGAGGTCCGAGGTCCCCACCATAGCGCCGGTGCTCGCAAACGTGCACCGTGCGGCCGTTCAAATGCCTCCATGCGAATCCCAGGATGGAGGGGCTTGACTCCTGCCCTCGCTCCAGCATTCATTCAAGCGCCAGCCGATATGACCGATATGACCGATATGAACGATGTAGTGGGTTGTAACCCAGTGCTGGAGATGAACCCCCAACCAGGTAATTCGCCCTTCATATACTGAACCGAAAAACTGCCTCCGGGCAGCCAAAAGCCGCACACTACGTATGCAGGCATAACCTTCGCGTCCTACAGTTGGATCCTGTACCATCCAATGATTGTTGCGAGGACGCTGGCCTCATTTTGCCTCGGCGCAGGCACACACGGAGACACCACAACAGCAACAAAACACACCATCTGCTGCTGCAAGATGCGACAACCACTACCACTCCAGTACTATTGCTCCTCCCCCTACTATAGAAGCTTGGCTCACCCAAAGCTTCAGCTATGGGCGGCCTTCCGGTAAGCTCAAATAAATCGCCTTCGGCTGGGTTCGGGGACCGACCGTGAAGGGGCTGCATTGCCACCGGACTGGAAAGGTTTGGCACTTCGCCAATATGCAGGCTCTGTCAGAGTCGAGCGGCTACTCTGCAAGCCACCGATGACCAATCTGGCACCTGCCCGCCATTCCTGATGCACCTTAGGGCTTCTTCAACATCCACTCTACTGCACCGGTCTCGTGCGTACCCGAATCCCTGTACTAGTCTGCCGGTTGCAGACTTCTCTCAACTAGTCCGGAAGGTAACATGTGCTGCCATAAAGCTAAGCAGACCCTGACATGTCCAGAACCCAGCCGGTATGATGCTGTTGAAAATGACTATGGCGGTGGCGACGATGGTCAGCAACAGCAGACATGCACAAAGCAGCAGTACGGTAAGCGTTCGTCGTCATCGTTGCTCGTCTTTGCTCGTCTTGTTCGTCTTCGTCATCATCATCGATATCAACCAGCAGAAACATGAATGTTCGCCGTCATCGTCGTCTGCATCCTCATCATCGTCCTCATAGTAGCAGTAGGACCCAGAACCCAAAAAGACATGATGGATAGAATTGGGCACGGTATGATGGCAACACCGGCACGGCGAGCAAGGACGTCAAAAACAGAAAAAACATCAAACGAAAAGCAGAAGATGGTGACATGAAGCAATAACCAAGGATCACGATGATTGATGATTGTCCAAGCCACGCAAGGACCGTGAAAGGATCAGACCGTCGCACGACAAACGAGTCCGTGGGTCGTGAACTGGGCCCTGCTTTGCACGCTTCCTTGAAACCTTGCTTGCGCACTCTCCCTTGAAGGAGGGGCTTGGAACGATGAAGCCACTCATCTGGGGGTCATAGGTCTTGGTTCCCAGTGCACTAACATGTGTTCGGCTTTGTAACTGGGTCCAGCATTTACCACTCACACGACAGTTAAGCTCATCAGCAATTGCATTCCCAATGCAATGACTTCCAGGCACGCGTGCTTGGTGCTTCCCTCGCCGTTTCGCAAGGTCCGAACTAGTTTTCGCGTGAAGAAGGCTTCGGTGTCATTCTTTGCTGGTCGCTGTGGCTTCCGACGATTACTACTACTGTTGAACCACTTTTTGACCAAACCTCGCCGTGGTGCAGAGAACAGCACATTTTCGAAGAAACGCTTTAACAAGGAAACAACAAGTCACATCACAGCCGCCCTTTCTGTCCGAAAGCCATGCCTCAATACCTGCTGCGGCGTAGACGGACTAGCCCAGTTTCACAGTAGTGGTAATGACTGCTCGACCAAGACGGACATCACTAACCCCACAGAGTCTCAACATGATTCAACGATGAAACCTGAAAAAAGACAGTGCAGCAAATGATCAATGTGCGTCAACAGGTAGTAGTCACCAGTGCAGTACCTGCCCTGGGATCTGGATGTAATCCCTCGACATCATGAAACCCTCAGCATGCCCAGCCCAGGTACGGGCCGCAAGTCACGAAAGGCCACTTGGCAATCTCCAGTTCGGAAGCCCCGGGAAGGATCCAACACGGCGACCATGCAGTGCTGCCTGACTTGCAAGGGGGGGGGGGGGGNGGGGGGGGGGGGGGCATGCACTCCAGCGCGGTAAAGGGTAAACAGATTCGAACCGGAGCCCTACGAGTTTACACAATGTTTCATGGTGACAGGAAGAATGTCCAACAAGTTCCACTTTGAGGTTCATGTGTTGTCGTAAGTCAGAACATGGGAACCGCGCACCCCACCGTCTGCCATCTCAGATCCCAAAACTTCGTCTGAAGATATTGCTCAAGGTCGCGGGCCAGGCAAACCCTCCCAGGCCCGTATGACGCAGCAAACCCTCCCAGGCCCGTATGACACGTTGGCATGACATGACATGGACTGAGGCCCCTGGACGCCGAGTCGCTCGTCCACACGTGTGATCACGGCCGAACAGCTCCTTCCGGGATCACTTGTGCAGTACCAGCAGTTCTGTAGATTTTCAGTAGTCGCAGTCTGAGGGTGCTAAGGCTCGGGGATTCGCGATGCTTAGTTGAACTTGTCGATGTGTGCGTTTGGGGAATTATGCCGGACTGCTACGAATCAGTAGCGGGTGAACTGGAGGCACGTGCTAAGAGAGTGCCGACACTTCGGCCCTTGGACCCAGGAGTATCGCAACGACTGACACGAGACTATGGGACCAATCGGCGGTGCATATCGCGGGCACATCAAGCCGTCCAATCAGGGTTGGCGAGAGACTAATCAGACACTCCGCATTGCAAACTGACCAAGACTGCACATCATGCCGCGACGATGGCATGTCCAAGCATTGTAGCTGCGTAGTGTCGTAATGAAGCTTCTTCCAGATGCTGGAGGTGGATCGCTAGGGCCGCTAGGGCTGTAAGGCAGACGAAGAGCCGTATGCCAAGATGCTACTAAGCCAACAGAGAACGACATGCCTCACAAGTACAAGTGTGCCAAGCGCGGCCCCAGTGGCTGATACTCCGGGTGAACACCGAAGCCAAAGCCGAGGATAACAAGATCCCCCTGCCTCGGAAGAAAACTCGTTCCTAGCCTGTGATCAAATGTCTCGAAAGTCTGTCGGATTGAGCTGCAGGGTGGTGAGTAGGGAACCTAGTTAATCTACGTAGTTCAGAAACCTCAACTCTGATGGCCATAGAAATCGTCGGCATGTCGCTAGTGTGCTTGCAACATCTGGCATCTGGCACGCGTGCGCGATTACCAAGTCTAGCAGACTCGAAGCCCGAAGCTCCCGTCTTAAGTAATTCAACCTGGTGTCCAAGCCACAGGCAAATCTCTAAACGCGACTCAAACCCGAAAGCTGCCAGCTCAAACCCAGCCACACCGGCTTTTCTGCTGCGTAGGGCTTGTTCTCTGGCCTCAGATAAGTCTCCAGAGCTTGGGGCATCTCGGGTTTGAGGTGTTCATACTCAATATGGCATTCAATATGGGGCTCAGATAAGCTTGAAGTGGTGGGGCCAAATGCTGTGCAACTTGCTGTCCCCGAGGCCCGATGACCCTGACCAAATCCCTGAAAGTTCTTGGCCGAATTTCGAAATCCATCCAGCAGGAGCTTTCCAACCGAGATGGCTTCAAAACTCGTGTCGAGAAGCTTAAACCCTTTGCGCAAGTCAAGCACGCATACACACACACAGAGATCAGGAGACTTGGGACCTGCACTCAAGGCTTCTTGGCGCAACTGCTTCTGGTACTTGGGGCGCGAAGGGTGCTTGGGATACTGCGACCTGACAATCCTCGGAGCTCGCCGCTTGGGGGATTGGTAATGTCAGAAGCACTGCCAAGGAGCGAAGGACACAGTGTCCTTCCACCATCGTCCGAGGACACAATAAGTGACGAGAGCCTGTTTCATGGGATGGCTGCTAGACTCCTTCTGTAAGCATCCTCACAGGACACATGTTGTGGCAAAATGCTTGGGCAGCTTTCCCATCATTCTGCTCGCAAGCCCTGAGACGTGCAGAAGCCTCTAGAACCAAGCCGGCCTGCACAATGCTGGTAGCTCCTCTCTGTCACGCCTGTTGTTCCTCAGCGCGCAATCTGCCCAAGCACAACAAACCAATGCTCCCGCTGAAGTATTGGGGATTAGAAGACGAGGGAGGCTTGCTTGCTCTGTACAATATGTTCTGCAAATTTATTATACGCTGGCCTTGGCTGCTTTCGTCCTGCATGACTGGTAGCTCAACCTGATGTTTCATGTTTCTGTAGGGAAACATCTGCATTTTGCAGTTTCACTCGAGGCCCTATCTCCCCTTCAGCGAAGTCTAATCAACTCTACACTGGTTACTCTGATCGAGGCTCTGCACGAGCAGGTTCTCCACCAGTGAAAACAAACCTGCAACAGCGGGGCTGCGGCATGGGTGATGCCAGTGATTCAATGCGCAAAAGTTCTGGGGGGGAGCACTCATCGTGCCGTGCCGAGTTTTTTTGCGGGTCAAATACGAATGCCTGTCTCGCCAGCTGAACATTAAGCCTCAGGCCTTGATAGCCCCAGGCGGACGCCCTGCCTGCGCCGCAAGTGCCGCTCTGACCCCCGCAGGACACCGGTAGTGGCATCTGCACCTGTGGCATTGTGCAGCCGTCAAGAATCAAAGGGCTACTAGAAAGAAGGGGTCTCGAGCCTACCGTGAAACAGCCTGCACATGTCTGACACAACGATCGCAGCTCGAAGGAGCAGGTGCTCCACACACATGCATTTCCCAACATGCCCGTCCGGCAACACTACTGGATTGCTCTGACATCTGCAGATCCGTGAAAAATGCCGCGATCAACGTTTGACATGTCGCGATCCTGTGGAAGCTCCACATCCTCGGGTCCTGCTCCCTGACTTCCTGAACCCGGAAGACTTTTTGCAACTGGCCTGCTGCGACTCCGCCAGGACGAACACTTGGCCACAATCACTTAGAAACCCGGAAGACTAAAACATCCATACTCTGATCCCAGTGCGAGGCGCACGGCTGGCTGTTAGGCGCCTGGTAGAACTCGGGGTGGAGTCAGCCAAAACAAAGCTACCGAGCCCAGCCGAGCCAGCTGCAAGGCGGGCACATTTAGGGAGCAAAGGCTGGTGGGATACTGAGGATAAGAGAGTTGGCCCGGGTATCGGAAGCCAAACTGTCTGAAAATGAACCCGCACTGTTTGCACCTGCCGAAGTGGCAAGGCCCGCTGACAGATGCATCGCTTCAAGTTCTCAGAGCTTGGCGAGGCAGAACTATGACAACGACATGCTTCCTTCAATCCCAGGATGGTAAGTAAATAGGAAAATATGCCTTGAGCCTGCCTGTAATCCTCACAGCTAAGTCCTGAGCAAGCTGAAGCCCTTCCGAGAGTGGGCTTTGGCCCAGTCGGGGCGTAAGCGGATGGCCTCCAGCATTGAATCGCACACAAACCCTTCGACTCGCACCTAAGCTCTTGTGCCTGTCCTGTCCATCACCTGACTGTAACCACAAAGCGTCCAAGACTTGAAACCCTCGGCCGCATGGACGAACCTCGTTGGCAGCCTCCAGGGCTTTCTGGTGATCCTGACCGGCGATGGCTTAAGGCCACCGAGTAGCATAAATATACCTGCAACAGCCTCCAGCCGGACCTTCATAGCATTCGTGATGCTGGGAGACTATCTGACATCTGTGCTTCGGGATTTGGGAGTGGTGGCGCTTAGGGCCCCCTGGCTGTCCCCTTTGGTCGCGAATGCCGCAGCGATGTTCGATTGGATCCTGGCGAAAAGCAGTCGTTTAGCCGTTTTTGACAGATTATCCTAGACAAAGTCTGCCTTGCAAACCTAAGGTCTTGAGGGTCGGCAGCAAAGGTAATCAGTAACCCTGCTCGTGGCCCTAGCTTGAAATCGAACTTCGGCCACATACGTACATGTCGTGTTGCTCCTTCCAATTTCCGGAACACTCTGTACCGCGCAGTTCCAATTTTGGGCCGGCCCCGATGTCTTCTCGATTGAAGCTTTCTTAACGTCCACTTCCATCTCCTCCAATCTTTGAAGGCCAAGGAAGTGTCGGAATTGGAGCCACGAACGAAACTAGAGGCATCCCCCTTCCCGATACTCAAGACAGAGACCAGGCACGTTGCTGCAAACTCGGTGTCGTCTTGGGCTTCCTGGCTTGGGCTTGCGCTCGCGGTGTTCAAGGGCGCCTGTGCTAAAACCATTATTTTGCAAATCCTGGTGCTAGTCAGTCTTCCGATACAAAGGGAGGCCTGTGCCGCCTTTAGGCTGTAGCCTTACATCCTGTCAGTCTGCCTGGGGAACGGCTCCTGTGCGCATGTACATGAATAATGTACAGTAGTACATGCACAGAGTACCACGCATAAGCTTGTCATTCCAAGCCTGGCATTCGATATCATCTGTCTATGGCTCATGGCACAGCTTTCCTTTCTGTCGGTATACTCCTGATCTATGTCCGCCTAGGTCTAGAATCCTAACTTCGAAGTGCACGGTTCTGCAAGCCAGCTGTGCTTTGCGCAGGCAAGTTCCCCAAGGCAGGTCCACTGAAGAAACCCAACTCTGACCAACGTGTTCTGCCGGCTTTACACGTGTCCTGCAATGCTTCGCGATAGCAGCTGACAGCTTGGTCGTAGCGACCTTCCTGGAAGTTGGCGCGATGGGCAGCCGTCGGCAGACATGGACGGTGTCAGTGCTACAAGTCTGCGGTTTACTCCAACAACCATCCTGGAAGTTATTGCTGGGCTCATGCATCCCTTTGCCGAAGCAACTTGAAGCAATGGGTTTCACTTTCTTAAAATCGCCGTCATCGGAGAAAACATGCATCTCTGCAACAATCCGAACCTGCAAAATTTAACGAGAAGGCAACTCGTACCCTGTCAGCTCCTTGAAGTTTGCATCGCCTTGGGCCTTTTTGGGACCTGTCTGTAAGCAGGCGCGTGCATGTACTCTCTGCTGCCAACTGTACAATCGGGTCTTCGGTGCAGCCGAGTCATTGCATTCGCTTTTGACAAACAGTGGATCTCAGTAGCTTCAGCAGATGCGAACGCCGGGTCTTCGGTGCCAGGGGTGTTGCTACGACACATTCGGGTTTCGGGCAGCCCGAAGTCCGAAGGCCAGCCAAACGCAACCGGCTGCTTCGGACTTGTCCTGCTAGAGCCGACACCGATATCGGTATCAGGAGTCTGCATTGGGGTTGAGGGTTTAGGGGGGTTTGGGGTGCCCACCTCATGCTGCATCTGTGCTGACGCGCAAGACGTGATGCTCGGATTCCAAGCGCACTCGAAAATGCTGCTGATGAAGACAATAACCACCACCACCACCACGACTGCTACTACTCCTGCTGCTGCTGCTACAAGAAACCCTGCTGCTACTCTGTAGTACTATGCGTTTACTATCCTACGAATACCTCTCAGGCAGCCTGGTTGCTCCTGCCTCCTGCTGCCCCCAGTGCTGCTTCCACGACAACTGCCATTACGATTCACGATTACAACTACAACATCAATCGTCTTCTGCGTTCTACGACCACTTCGACGTGTAGCCCTGTGTCTGCGGCTGGTCTTTGCCAGGACCACTTGCAAGTTCTCCGGCTTGCATCGGACCTGCAGCTCATGGACAGAAAATGAACGGTCCATGGTCGCCGGGGGTGGGCGGGGCTCGGAGGAGAGTGACGCTGAAGCCTGGCAATTAAGCCAAGATACTCGATCATCTGATGGGCCGTCGAGCTTCACCTCTTCCCGTGCTGCAAGCCGACAGTGGAAAAATCTCCCGCAGAAGTCCCGAAACACCTCACTGTTCATCCTGACCGGGAGTCCATGATGCAGATGCCCAACCACACGAGCAGTCAATATACCAACACCCAAAACAGCAACCACAGCGGAGAGAAGAGGGTTCATCGGAGCAGCAGGAAAAAGGAAGAAGGGCAGTGATATGTTGACTGGCACTCGGCGGCAGGCCAAAACCTTGCGACCCGAAACCCAAACCCCTGAACGTCCTGAAAACCGCAAAAAAAGTCGCATGCCTTGAGAGTTCTTTGGGCTTTGGAGCTTGAGGTCGTTTCCAAGGTCTTTTGGGGGCTTGACTCTTGATCCGCCAGAAAGACTACATGCCCACAAACGCTGGTGCACGTGACCTCTTCGTCGTCATCAACACGAAGATGCAACAACAAGAACGAACCCGGTCGCGACCATCCCGCCTCAAACCGGCCGGCAGCCTCATCCTTTGACATGACCTGGTTCTGAGAGTTTTGGCCAGGGCAAATGGGATTAATCTGGAAGGCTCAACAGGCACTGCATACCTTGTCAAGGGAGGGTGACAGCTAAAGCAGCACGACCGCATCGACCCTGCTGGATCCACATTGCATTCGGCCCTGCTGAAAGCATGCTGACACCTGAAAGATCTGGAGGTGTTGCTTGCCTTTTATCATCGAGGACAAGTACATGACTGACTCCTCCTGAAGAAACATACCGAGAGGCAGACGGGGAAACGTCACCCTGGACCCACTGCAAAACCTACTCCCCCATTGCTCTCAAATGCAGCAACAAGCTCCCTCCAAGCAATTCTAGGCACCCGGCTGTGGCACGGCGGCCGTTCAGTTCCGGTTTGCTCTTCAAGCCCTTAATCTCCACCTCTGCATCTGCGTCAACGGGCTTTCTGCACGTCTTCTCACAACACATCTGAATCTCCATCCCGGATTCACGTGTCCGTGCATCACACATAACATATAAGCGTGACTTTCGGCTAGAGGGTGGCGGCTTGGCGACTCTTTCTGGTATTACCTCCTCGACTCATTACAATACGATGACCTCCTCCTTTCAAGGGGTGAGGCTCTTGACTTCTTTCGCCGGCTTCCTTGTGTAGCGCAGCCAGTCAGAATGATTGTTGAAGGCCCACGAAGATCCATTAGAATCCGTCTCTGAATCCAAAGAAAGATTTGTGCTCAAAAAACAGCAACTATTAAGAGCCGGTTCTTGGGCTTGTTGTGCCGCTAGTTGACGTTTCTCACTGTGGTCGCCATCTGATGGCATAGTTTTCTGTCGAATCAAGCTCAAGAGTCCAAACCCCAACGCAGTAAACTCCAACCCCCGGAGCTCCAATCCCTGCACACTGAAACCCAGACCTAGGCCCGCTCCGCCGTTTCGAGCCTGGCTGCCGATGCCAATCTCCCCGTTCGAAGGAGGCGCAGCATCGTTGGCAGGAGGCGGAGCGGGGGCCTTCTCTGTCAACGGTTTTATTGCTTCCTGCATTATCACTTCTGGCCGCTCTGCTGAGTCCAACTATCCAGAAAACGTCCAAAGGACTTCCGTATGTACGCAAACTGACGCAGAGCTCACAAGGACAAGCAGACTAGCTTTGGACTGACAGGGTGACAGCGCAACAAACAGACAGCCAAATTAACAACAAAACCAAGATGCCAACAACAGCAGTGCCGGCCGCGACGACGACGAACACAATCAAAACCAGGGCAATAATACACCAAGAAAACGGAAGTTGAAGATCGCCGAAGTAGAATATGCTGAGCATTTGAAGGATCAGAGAAGGTCGTCCGGTGGCTACCGCCGGAGCATGCGAAAACATGAACCAGGCGTATCATGCAAGAGCCATCGCTCGGGCATGCCCGAGAAGTAAGCTGCGAGCAGGCTCTGCTGGTGCCGGCGGCTCTTTGGTAGGACTGGAGTCCTGCATCCCAGCACTAAGTAAGTCACTAAGACGCACTCATGCACCGGTGTGCGACGATGCTTCGAAACTCCGACCAACAGGGCCACATGAAGGCTTGGTAGAAGCTCGGGTGGCTATGAAAGCTAGGCTAGGGTGAATAAGTTAGCCGAACCTTTGCCCGTTTTGGGTGATAATACCACCAGCCTACCACTAACCCACCCATTAGAAGATTATTCCTATACTCCCCCCTACATCTCAATAACTATATCACCACTACAACCCCATTACCAATACCAGTATGGGAATAACCGATTACCTCATCCACATAAGAGGATTATTCCTTTACTCCCCACTACAATTCCCCCAATTAGCACCACTACTTCTTCAAGACCAAGACCAGAATAGGAAACCCCATCCATATTCCCCAAGGTGGTATTATCATTCCAAAGTGAGGGGGGAGTACAGGAATAATCTTCTAATGGGTTGACTAGTGGTATTATCACCCAAAACGGGCAAGGGTTCTGCTAACTGAATATCCCCTCAAAGGCGAATCACGCACAAGTGAATGTCGCGCAGGTCCAATGACCACTTCATGAGAAAGGAGGCTGGACAATCATCTCATGATGAGGAAATAGGTTCGCTTCTTCCTCGGCCAAGCCCAGGCTCAAGAACCTGCGCTCATGTGCTGCTCGAATCCTGCCTGCTCCTCATCGTCTTCGAAGTTCACATCGCCAACGGGCGCCTGGAGTGGACCGGAGTAGCTGATTAATTAGCTGCAAAGATCGCCGGTTTTGGTAGTAGTCGCCGTCGTCGTTGTCACGTCATCGTGCCGTCGTCGCGTCACGAGTCACGGTACTGTAGCAGGCAGCCGCACGTCTACAACCAAGCAACAACGATGACTGCGACGCTGCAGTTGCTGTTGTTGTTGCTGCTGCTGGGTGGGTGTCAGCATGACCATCACCATCGTGATTGTGGTGGTTCTCCGGCGCTGAGGCAAGCGCATTGCTGGCTGCCGTGCGCGTGTCCTCCTCGACCACGGGTGCAGCTGCGGGCCTCGTTGGCAAGTGTTGGCTGACATGTAAGACAGGAGGTGGAACACGAAAAATACGGACACTGCCTGCAGCTGACATACGCAAACAGAAGCGAATGAAGTGATGGTTGGGTGGCTGGACACCATTCCAGTCTGCCTTTGCAAACCCAGCGAGGCCTGAGAGGGAATTCAAGCCTTGCGGCCCCAATGCCAAAATCCTACATAAGAAACGACACCTGTCTCAATGACTGCACTTGGACAAACACCAGGTCCTTTACCTCCTGCATGCGTGTATAGACCTAATTTCTGACTGCTGTATTGTAGCCACGACAATGCGGCACCCCAGGCCAACTTCCAAGCACGCCAAACCCGGAAGCTCGGAAGCCGGCCCGTCGCCAACTCCATCGTCAGGATCGGCAGCGGAGGGCAAGGAGGCCGTTGTTTCGGGCTCCGCCTGGAAACGTGAAAGCATCTGCATGCAGTTACGGCTATGCCCGCGCCACAAAAGCAGAGCGACTTCAGCACGCCGATGCGTTGATGGAGGACCCCAGCAGCTGCAAGGAATTGAAACCTTACCAACACATAATGCCATAAGGACATATACATAAGCAAACGAGCAAAAAACTGACGTACATACGTCCATGGATGCCTGCATACATACATCCATCCGCGCATACAATACAAACAGACATACATACATACCAATACATACCCGATGAAGGCATACCAATACACGCATGATTACCAGGACCAGTACATGCAAGCATGCACACATGCATGCATACAGACATGCATACATACATAATCATATGTATGCATGTCTGTAAGTATATATTCACACGCACGCATAGATAGATAGACGGATAGATAGATAATTAGAGAGATAGAGTGATAGATAGCTATAGCTAAGTAGGTAGGTAGACAGGTAGATACGCAAAGCGGTAGATAGATATTGGTGTCCATAACTATAATGCATAGATATAGATATAGATATATAGATAGATGGATGTGTATATATATATATGGTCATATGGTTGTTGATCAACATTCCTTCATCCCGGAATGTACCATCGCGGAGGCATATTTACATACCTTTGCAGGTTAGTACCCCGAATTATAAGCCCGAAATGACCGCGCAAAGCTTCATACGAGCTTCGAGATGGCAAGCTTCTTCGGCATTATAATCAAGAGCTTCTGGGAGGCTTCCTAGGGGTCAGGGCTGCATGAAAGCTATAATAGTCGGAAATGGCTGGATAAGACCGTCTTAAGGGTTGGATTCTTAACGAAGCCGTCTTAGCGGCTAGATTGTTGAACTGTGTACTACACCCCCGGGCCGAAAGCTTCGACATGCAGCTTATAACATAAACATGTGCCGCGGAGAGGCGGAGAGCCCCAAGACCCGTTTTACGTGGCCAGCGTGGCGGAGTAATTACTTTCCGGGAATAAATTTATACTATTATATAGTTCCCGGCGGAGAGCTTTGCNCGTGGCGGAGTAATTACTTTCCGGGAATAAATTTATACTATTATATAGTTCCCGGCGGAGAGCTTTGCGGGGTTGCGCTAGGAGTCTACGGGGGAAAAGGGGTGAACATGTGGTGATCTCTCAACTTCATGTTGTGTGGCGAACTTTCGTCCTGCGGTAGTATGACCCCAAAGAGACTTACGCGGACCTTAAGTGCTAGACCATGTACGGGAACCTGATTTTGGCACCTGGTTGTAGCAGCAGCAGTAGCAGTAGCAGCAGCAGTAGCTGCAGCATTAGGAGCAGGAGCGGTAGCAGCAGTAGTAGTAGCAGTAGTAGCAGTAGTAGCAGTATAGTCGTAGTAGTAGTAGTAGTAGTAGTAGTAGCAGTAGTGGTACTAGTACTAGTACTAGTACTCGTACTCGTACTAGTACTAGTACTAGTACTAGAGTAGTACTAGTACTAGTACTAGTACTAGTACTAGTACTAGTACTAGTACGAGTACGAGTACTAGTACTAGTACTAGTACTAGTACTAGTACTAGTACTAGTACTAGTACTAGTACTAGTACTATACTACTATACTACTACTACTACTACGACTACTACTACTAGTTATAGTACTACTAGTAGTACTACTAGTAGCACTACTAGTACTAGTAGTACTAGTAGTACGGGTAACACGAATATTACTAGTAGTAGTAGTAATACTTGTAGAAGGAACTACTAGTATTCAATAGTATTGGTAATACTAGTAGTACTGGTAGTACTAGTAGTGATAGTTGTTAACAAACTAGTAGTATTCATAGTACTAGTAGTAACAATAGTAATAACAGCCATATCAAGAGCAATAGTACCACGGCAAGTAAGCTAAAAATGAAACTTCCGCCGGGAAAAAATAACTTTTGCGGCGCCATCGCGGATCTTTTGCGAAGGCACATTTAGCTGTGCAGTTGTCGGCTCATGTAAACTATGCCACAAAGAGCTTTAGATCAACTACCATAAATGCATATATGTACATTCATATGATCTCATATGTGCAGATAGACTGTTGTCTGAATAGCCATAAGCCAAAAGTACAGCATCCATAAGTCCAGCCTTCGCAGCTGCCTTTGGAGGATCCAAGGGCTCTGTGCGGTCGCTCTTCACCACCATGGGCTTGTCCTGATGTGCAATCCCAAGATATTGGCCACTCTTACTCAGTTCCTAGTTGTGCTACGGCTATTACTACAACTTGCACAAGGTCAGAGCGATGCAGGCATGCCCTGCGAGCACACACCTGACGCTCCACGGCCCCTGACCCCGGACCCCGAGGCAGGGCTGCCATAAACCTCCAATCTCGAAGTTACGAAAGCTCCAGGCAGGTTAGACTTTTAGCCCTCGGCCTAGAAGGCTTTGCTTCGCTCCTTGACTTTGAGGCTCACCCAGCCGCTGCTCGGCCCGGTCCCAGTCAGCCGGGTGTAGCGTAATCGCTCGCCAACCAGCTCCTGCGACTCTGAGCTTCCCTCAGGGTCTGCCTGTAGCTGGGGCTGGGCCGCTTCACCACACATGGGCTGAGGTTTAGCGGAAGAACAGTCGCGGCAAACTTGCTTGACGGAGTGGGCTGCAATGCTGCCGTTCGGTTGAAAAGTTCTGAGGAACTCGTAGGATCTAGCACTTTCGGGACTTCGGCCCTGTAGGACAGCTGAGACAAGCAGCTACGACATGGCACGGGTGCATCACATCAAGGCGGCATCCCGTGCTGGAAAGGAGGGTCGTAAATCCGGTCAGTACCCGGTCGCACGGTCCTCCTGGCGGACCAGGGCGCCGGTCGATAACCGACCATCCTTTCGCATGTAGACTCTCTACTTGGGCGAAGATCGGGCCCAATGCCAAAACCATGAGAAGCGCTGACCCCCGGGATCGAGATTCGAGATGCATCTGTTTCGGCAAATCTTGGAATGTGCAAAGCTGAGCATCCTAACACTGTGCCTCTTGCATCAGAAGTTTCAGCGCAAATACAATCATTGTAAAGTCGGATTCAGCTCGGAGACCGTCAACACGAACCCATCCTCTTCGCGGGATGTCAGTTCCCTCCCAGCACGTACGAGGATGCCGCCTGCAGCAAGGAGACCATGGTAGCTAAGCTGCATACCATGGCTTCAGAGTGAGCATGCTGCTAATTATTGACCCTTAGGAGCTCGACCCTTCGACGTGACGAGCGCGTATTACGCTCTCCCAACTCAGTGTCGTTGAAAAGTACTCTCCGGGGAATCTCTCCCGTAACGGGAAGCGGCCTTTGTCGACACCACCGACAACTTCCCAGAGCTGGGCCATGGCTCTGGGTAAACTTGTAGCTTCTTCTTGAGACCCTTCGAGCTTGGTATTATTTGCATTAGAATGCATACGAAGCAAACAGGCCTTATAGACACCTTCGATGTCCGCTTTTTTGTATGACTGCTGCAAACGGCTGTTATGACTTAGAGCTGCCTCACTCCAGTTCATACACGTAAAGGTTCAACATCTCCTGAGATGTCCTAGTCCTAGTCTTGATGACTCAAACTGGCTAGGGTTGGCGTCACACTGCACATCTGGCAAGTGTGCATCATGATCTCCGCACCAGGCCTTGGGATAGGACGTCTGACATATACTTTTTTGTATCGCAAAATCACTCAGTGGGCTTGCAGCAGCTAAGCAGCTGCATCTTGAACCGAGAGCCCGGAAAGATGAGCAATGCAGTGCTCACATGCTTGGCAGGAAGTCGTGTTCGCCGGACGCTTCGGAGCAGGGAGAACGCCTTGGCTCAGGGAAGATGTGAAACCGGTGTTCCAAAGGCTTAACGCGGTGCGAGCAAGAAGTCAACTTCGGCGCTCGTCACGGCACCGAGCTGTCATGCGAAGGCAGGAATTGGATGCTGGATGGCCAAACAAGCCATGCTTATCGAATGACGGCATAGCATACATGATACGATGAGACCGTGGACGGACAGTTCCATGATCATCCGACAATGCAATACTGGAACTAAGCAAGTGTGAACAACCGAAGCTAGCCTGTTTACAGCGCTTGCTGTGTGGTCTTGCTTCTCTCTTTATACGGCGGTTGCTGTGTGGCATTCACTTGCTGTGTTTTTCCTTCTATCTTATGTACAGCAGTCGCTGTGTGGTTTTGCTTCCATTTTTTTGTACAGCGCTTGCTGTGTGGTCTTGCTTCATCTCATGTACAGCGGTTGTTGTGTGGCAATGCCCCTATCCCGTTTCTATCTTATAAACAGTGGGTAGCGTGCGGCATCGCCTCAATCCTGCTTACCTCGCTTGCTGTGTGGTCTTGCTTCTATCTTTTTGTACAGCGGTTGCTGTGTGGTTTTCGCTTCTATATTATGTACAGCGGTTGCTGTGTGGCATTGGCTCTATCCTGTTTACAGCGCTTGCTGTGTGGTGTTGCTTCTGTCTGATGTACAGCGAGTGGACGAGGGTAGTGGTTGCAAACCCCCTTCTTTAATTTTGAAAACCGGTGGCTTTGTCGAAGCCCGCACTCTTGAAGACAATGTGACTGCAAAGCATGCCACGGGTGTGAGCTACCACACATGTGTGTTTTAAAACGGCCTCGCTTAAAATACAGCTCCATCTCCGGGCTTTCGAAACGTCTAACAAAGTGCTACGCAAACTCCACAGCGTGCTGTTTGCAACCATCTGCTGATGCATTGCCGTTTTGTCTACGTCCAAGACCCAACCCACATTGTTTAAGACTCTAAGCAGCACAAAGGTCGCCTGAGCATGTCTAGGGCGTCTAGGGCCTAAGATTTCGTGTCATATGTCATCAGCTAGACCTAGGTTATGCAATCAGAGTAACCATCGCTGAAACCGCCCAGCGTAACTCCGAACAGAGTGACCAAGCATTTTAACGCATGCCTCTATCGCACACCCAAGGTATCCCGTGGTCGCTGTAGATGTTCTCGCGCGTGCCTTCAAGGCATGTATAAACTGCGGAATTCGAGGACACCAACGGGCCACGTCAGATGGAGCTCCCACCACATCACCGCACACATTAGCCCATCGTTGCAAACCAGCTGCTGAACAAGAAAACAATGATCTAGCGGACATTCTGCGATAATGACTTGCGACACTGAGCCCTCGACGTTGCTTCTGAGACGCAACTGTCATGGTACACTGACTCGGATGATGTCCGACCCAGAACAACTGCGGGATACAAACAGACGTCCACTACGCAACCCACGCGGTCCGAGCGGCCGGCTCTGGATAGGCTCTAACGTTTTAAGTTTGAGGAGAAACCCTCCGAGGAACCTCCCGTCCTTCCTGCATACTGTACTGCGCGCGATGGCAGGCAGGGAAACGCAGGCCCCGGGGGCGAAGGTGCATGGCAGCGGCGCACCAAGCGCATGATCATCTCAGGGGTCTGCATGGTTTTATTGGAGCGTAATGAACAGGTTTTGGCCAGGACCTTAGATTTCGAGCCACGCACAGCAAAGAGATGATGCGCGGTTTTTTTTTCAGGGCAACTTTTCCGTCCGGCTGCTATCCGGTCGGGGGGGGCAGGCTTACCACCTATGCTTAAAGTACATCACTGGCGCAGCAGCAACCGACTGTGGCCAGTCCATTTCGGCCGCACAAGCGCCCGCCTCCGTCCCCCACTCGGGCCAGTCCAGCTGTGCGGCATGGTACTCGCTCCTTCGGCAGCTGCCTGAGAGGCGGAGGCAGTTCAGCAGCAGAGTGGAACAACGCACTCAGAATACGCAGATCTGCATAATTGGTTTGGCAGCATTGTGATGGTCTGCAATCTTCGGGTTAACATTTCTCCCAAGTTCTTGCGAAATTTAGGAGCCTGGGTGGCCTTGCCGGAACATGGACACATAGGAAGAGGCTAGATCAGTGGCACAAGCCAGAGCTGCAGCGAGATCAAGGCTACGTTGCTCGCTCCCATCAGAAGAATCAGGTGCAATACGCAGGATGGTAGGTCCGGCATTTTGTGGTGAATCGCCCGTATATGCCCTGGTTGTCATTCACTGGCTGAACAGTTAAAATGTAAAGCGCGGAGGTGTTGGCAGCCAGGTCCGGGTCCTGCGGGAAGCACCCAGGACGCCGTTGCAGGGGTTTAAAAAAATTTACTTCGCTGGGAGGCCAAGAGATGTCCGCGATCGCGATCGTGGGGAGCGCAATCAAGCAGATGGGGGGGGGACACCGTGAAGAACTGCTTGGTGCTTGTGATTTAATTGCCCTGCCCAAGATGTTCAGGTCTTACAAGTGTGCGCCGGTGCTTCGCCAAGGGCACTTGCGTTTGTGTCTGCGCGGGTTTTCAGCATCTCCAAGGCCATGGAGACTGTATGAGACCGTTGAGTGGCAGAGGTTGGTCGTGGAACAGGCCCCTGCAGTCTGCATGTTTGCGGCCGTTCCGACCCGGGCCGTTGGCCTGGCCAGGAGGAGGCCATGGCACAACAGCAAGATTCGGAACAGCCGCTCCCCGACCCAACTATGTTCTCTGCATGACAACGATCATGGCCAGCTCAGGCGGCGCCCCAGCCAACACGAAGGTCTCTGATGCCCCTGGCTCGAAGGTGTGTGCCGGGAGACTCCCGGAATGCCCGGGATGGACGGGAGCTCGGACAAGAAGGAAGGCCTTGGTCCCTCAGATCAGCCGAGGCCGGGGACTGAGATGCGGATCGCTTGCTGCCCTTTTTTGGCGTTGATCCGTAAATGCTGTTCAGTGAACACCACAGGACACGGTTTGTGAGCTCAAGTTTTTTCAAGCATCGCAAGAGCATCGAAGCATCGAGCTGCGTTCAACTTGGCCAAGGCAGGGACCTCCGCCTGAAGAGCCGGTCCCGCTCAAGAAGACGGAACGAGCCCTTATCTTTCGGTCTTCCATGACTAAAGGTTGCCTACTACAAGAGGAGGGAGGGCAAGAAGTTCCATCAGCGTCCTGGCCAAGCAAGAGGGAAGTCATCTTTGAGGATGTGAAGCTCCAGTACCGCCCACACCTTCCTCTTGTTCTTGGCGGAGACTCTTTTCGAGTGCTGCATCCTTCTCGATGACCAGGAACGCACGGGTCCCGCTGCAGCTATTGCGGAGTCATGCAGTGGCCATTATCCTGCAGGATTCGTTTTTGTTTGCTGGTACTGTGAGTGACAAGCTGGGTCCATTTGGCATGTCCGCAGGAGCCGATTCTCTAGTGAAGACTTGGCTTGGGATGCGCTGCGCTTGGCGAGGAGGGACTTGATGCCTCGGTTTCGGCGCTCGCACTCGGACAATCCAGGCGAGGCATATGGTACGGTTTAGGGTTTCGGATTTAGGATTTATAGGGTTTGGGTGGCCGCGGTGCCAACTTTTTTAGTTGGCACGCGGCAACTGCTGTGCGTTGCTCGCGCGCTGTCGCTCCAGGCGCCCTTGATGCTGTTGGACGAGGCTTCAGCAAATCTTGATGCGCTCACCGATGCCGCGCTGCAGAAAACTCTTTGCACTTGCTTCCCTGGATCCACACTGCTGATCATTGCCCACCGGGATCTTTTTTCACTCGTCTTATAGATTCCTGTTTTAGAAATCTTGTTTATATTCATGAAACCATTTTGCATCCGAGCTCTTTCCATAAGCTGAAATACAGTATCTTCTTGTATGATAGAAGATAAGTCTGGATGAATGCAATATCTCTCTTCTTCTAAGATTCCTTTCGAAATGTCCTTGTTGCTTACATGTCACGCTTTGTGGCAAACAGAAGTGGCATGCATGCAATAAACTACTCTATTTTTCCTCGAGCTTGAGCATGCAAAATCGCAAGAGTCTGCAAACGGACAAAATGTTGAAGGGCAGGCTCCTTAAGAGTTTAAGGAGCCACCGCTCAAATACCATGAGCTTCCCTCGAGGGGAGTTTCACAACTCAGTCCTGTACATGAGTCCAAATGCAAAAGCTTGGCCCAGCCATCCTTGGGAGAGCTGTAGCTAAAGGCTATAAAGGCCACAAATATGGAATTCTGCCGCAGACCGCGAAGTTCTTCCATCTGGGAGTTTCCGACAGCTTTTGACACTCAGGGTACCTTATTTTAGGGTTCCTATGATAAGGGTCCTACTTTTCGGGTGGTCGCCGATTCTTGGAAACTCCCATCTACAGCTTTGACTGACGACAACTTCGCAGCTGGGAGGTGGGAAGCTCCACCTCTTGCTTCGAGGAATCCTGGGTTGGGTTTTCGACGCTCACACTCGCACACGGCGGTTTGGGGTTTAGGGGAGTTTAAACTAAATCACCATAAGGGGCATATTAGCAATTGATGTGGCCCATGTGGCTCCCCCCGTTATGGCAAGTTCAATTGAATTCCGCAGCCCAAATCTACCTCATTCTACCTCTCATCTATTCTCAATATGTATCCTTTGTATACCCCTTGATATAACACCCCACTTTCCAAAAAGACACATCTACATATAAATTTTTCTTTCACCGATGATGCAACAGTGGCGTTAAACCCTTAACAGGAACTGCTTAACTCATCAAGCGGAGCTGTTGAGATGCAGATGCCCTGCAAGAAGCTTGTGCATGCGAAGTGCTCCGNATGCAGGTAGTTGTTTGCATCGATGCCCTGTGCATGATGAAAAGTCACAGTCTCGCACTCAATGAAAGTTCATTGAGCGCGTCCAGCGCGCGCCAGGTTGGCTCCGCCAAACTGTCTCCCGGGCGGGATGGGGTGCGCTAGCACTGGGGAGCAAAAAGACCGGAGGTCAGTAACGAGTTGCTGTACGAAAGAAACTACGCAGTTGAAACATGCACCATTCTTTCACCGATGATGCAACAGTGGCGTTAAACCCTTAACAGGAACTGCTTAACTCATCAAGCGGAGCTGTTGAGATGCAGATGCCCTGCAAGAAGCTTGTGCATGCGAAGTGCTCCGNTTCTTTCACCGATGATGCAACAGTGGCGTTAAACCCTTAACAGGAACTGCTTAACTCATCAAGCGGAGCTGTTGAGATGCAGATGCCCTGCAAGAAGCTTGTGCATGCGAAGTGCTCCGAAGCTTTTTATGCAGGTAGTTGTTTGCATCGATGCCCTGTGCATGATGAAAAGTCACAGTCTCGCACTCAATGAAAGTTCATTGAGCGCGTCCAGCGCGCGCCAGGTTGGCTCCGCCAAACTGTCTCC